>JAGKTI010002512.1:32655-47026 GCA_018397915.1 Birgus latro
GGGGGGGGGGGCGAGGAGAGGAACGGCAGGGAGGGAGAGCAGGGTTGCAAGTGAGGCCCGCTAGAGGAGAGAGAGAGAGAGAGGGAGGGAGGGAGGGAGGGAGTGGGCATTATTAAAGAGGGGAAGCGGGAGATGGGGTGGGTGGGGGGAGACAGGATGACGGGGAGTGGGGAGGGAAGGGAAACAGTGATAGGGAGGAAGTAGGGGAGGAGAACAGGAAAAGAGAGGGAGGAAAGGGAGGGACAAGAAACGGGGAAGGTAAGAGGCAGGAGGGAGAAATCAGAGAGGGGGAGGAAGGGAAGGGGAGTAGGGAGAAGGATACCTGAGGGAGATGGTAGGGGAGGAAGGAAAGAGGGGTGGGGAGAAGGATACTTGAGGGAGGGGGGTGAGGAGGGAGGAAAGAGGGGTAGGGAGAAGGATACTTGAGGGAGAGAGATGAGGAAGGAAGAAAGAGGGGTAGGGAGAAGGGAGGCAAAGTGGAGAGCGAAAGCAAAAGAGGTACCAATGAAATCAAAAAAACTTAGTGCTCCATCTGAGGCTGTTTGTTAGAGGGATTATTGTGTCAAATTATATGAGTGGAAGATAAGGATAGGAAGGCAGGAAGGTAAATAGTGAAGGAAAAGAAGAGGGGGGGACAGCAGGAAAATGGGGGGGGAAGGGAGAGGGCGGAAGTACTGTAGAGGAGGGAGAAGGAGAAGAGAGAAAGGGAAGGGAGCAAGCAGATAGACCAGGAAGGAACGGGCAGCAGTAGAGTATGATGGGGAGGGGACTGAGGAGAGGAGAAGGGAAAGAGGGAGGGGAAAGAGGAAGGGAGGAAGGAAGAGGGGGGGGAGGCAGTAGAGAGGCCAGGAGGGAAGGCAGTAGGAGAGAATGGTGAGCAGATAGGGGAGGTGTGGGGGTGGGGGAGGGAGAAAGAGAGGGAATGAGGGAAAGCAGAGAGGCCAGGGGGAAGGCAGTTGAAGAGTGAGGATGGGAGAAGGAAACAGGAAAGGGGTATGGGGATGGGGGGAGAAAGCGGGGAGGGCAAGGCAATAAGAAAGTGAGGAAGGCGTAGGGGGAGAAGAAAGGGTGAGGGAGAGGGAGCAGGAAGGGAAGGGAGATAGAAGGTGGAGAGGTGGGGATGGAAAAGATATAGGTGAAGGGCAAATAAAGGAAGAGGAAGAAAAGGCATGGTAAAGAGAAAAAAGAGAAGGTGAAAAGGAAGGAAGAGTTAAAAGAAGAGGGGAGAGGGTAAGCTATGAAGAGAGAGAGAGAGCTAAAAAATGTATATAGAAATATCGAAGAAAGAAAGGAAAGGAAGAAAGAAGACTACAGGCAGGTAGAGAGAGAGCGGGGGGGGGGCGGTAAGGGCAGGTGGAGCAAGGGGGAGGGAAGGGAATGGAAGGAGAGGGAAGGGGTAGAGGGATAAGGAGAGAAGGGGGGGGTCGACGCAAGAGGTAAGGCGATCGTGGAAGAGAAAGGAGTGAGGGAAGGAAGGATGAGGAGAGGGGAAGGAAGAAGGGGAATGAGAAGGAGTTAGGAAAGAGAAAAGGGAAGGGGAGGGAGACAGAGGAGGCAAGAGGTGAGGCGAGCAAGGAAATGAGTAGGGAAGGAATAGGGAAGGGGAACAAGGGAAGGGAGGAAGGAAGGAGGGAGGGAGGGAGTAGGGAAGGAGGTAGGAGCTGACTGAAATCAGTAAGGAAAGGAGTAAGTTGAAGGGAAGGGGAGGGGAGCTGGAAATGAAGGGGAGGAGGAAGAAGAGAGACGTAAGGGAGAGAAGGGGGGAGGAGGAGAGGAGGCGAGAGGTGAAATGAGGAAGGAAAAGAATGAGAGCGGAGAAGGAGGAGGGGAAGAGAAGAGAAAATACGGAAACAAGGGAGGTACAGCGAAAAAGGGAGAGAGGGAGGGAAGAGGAAGGGAAGAAGCGAGAAAGGGGAGGAAGTGAGAGATAAGTGAGTAAGGAAACGAATAAGAAAGAGGAAGCAAAGGGGAAAGATAAGAGAGGAAGGGGGAGGGGAAAGGAGAAGAGAAGGTACAGAAAGGAGGGGAAGGGGGAGTGGTAAGTGAGGGGGAAGATGAGGGGAGGGAGAAGGAGGAGGAAGAAAAAGTGAACTGAGCAAGGAAAGGAGCAAAGGACGGAGAAGGGGGTGAAGGATGGATGGGGAGGGGAAGGGGGAGGGAGAGAAGGAGGGGAGGGGAAGGGGAAGGGAGTGGGAGTGAGAATAAGGGGGCCCGGGAAAGGGGAGGGAGAGAAGGAGGGAAGGGGAAGGGGAAGGGAGTGGGAGTGAGTATAAGGGGCCCCGGGTAGCATGACGAGGTTTGCTTGGTGTGTGTGTGTGTGTGACGCCTCGCCAAGAATACTCCCCTTGCCCCACCACCACCGCCACCATCACCACAGTTATTATCGCTGTCATCATCACCACCACCACCATCATTACTGTTACTTCTGTCACTAATAATAACACCATCACTATCTCTAATATCACTACCTGCATCGTCATCACCACCCACCATCATCGTCACCACTAATATTACCAACGCCATCATTATTATCACCACGACCAGTAAGTTACTACCATCATCATTAACATCACTACCGTCATCACCATTACCATTATCACCACCTCCACCATCATTATCATAACTGTCGTCACCATTGTTATCCGTAATACTCTCCTAAGTATCATCACTACGCATAAAGCTCTATCATCACACGTTCATCATTTAACAGTCATTTATCCTCAACATCTGTTTACCAAATAGTTATCACACCATCTAGCATCACATTTTAAGTTGTCATCACACCTACATCACGTTGGAGTTAATATCATCATTTACCTCTCATAAATTTGTTATCGCCGCCATCTACCTGTCCTCACCATCACTTATTTATTGCTCCATTCATTATCGTCAGTAGGCTTGCATTGCTCCGACACCACGCTTTAAATCTCTGTAATCATATATAGAATGCTTTCAAGCGTTCTTCATATGCCTCTCATAAATAATTTATTGCCATCACTCATCACCTTCAGCAGCACTTACCACCTCCTCATTACTATTCTCAGTGCTTCATTATCATACTGAAGTTCTCTTAACATCTGCATTACCTTACCTTCACCATCTGACTCTCACAAATCATTTATCACCACCATCTACCTATCATCACCATCACTCATCACTGCTCCTTTATTATTCTCAGTGTGCTTGCGTCATCACCACTACCACCGCCACTCCCACCACCACCACCATCCTCCCAGCCTTTTAAATCTAGTAGTGAGAGTGGCGGGCGCTTGCAGGCAGCATGTGTTTGCACTAGCTTGCGCCCTGTTGCAGTTTATTTTAGCGGATACTTTACGTTTACGGTGTGGCTTCTACAAGTTTTAGTACTTTTCTATTTTAAGGAGACTGATAATATGAATACCGAAAGTCCCGTTACCAACCAAGAAAATATGCTTTACAACGAAGGTAGGTTGGACAGAAAAGCAAAAAGTTTTTAATGGCTGTGAGTGCTAACACATATCTGCGTTATTTCAGTTCCCGTGATTTCATTGTTTTTTTTTTTTAAGCTGTGTTCTTTGAGGATTTAATCTACCAGATGCTACATAGAGAGATAAGCATGTGTGAGGTTGTTACAGCGAGTGTGGCAGTTCAGGTTAGTATCATTTGTGCGAGTTTGGATATTAAACATGCACCGCTGTGTGCGATAATTTGACACATTTCTGTGTGATGATTTGTACTGCAAGAAGGAATTAACGTTTCCTTTAATTCCTGACTACTGTATTTAAATGCCGCTTGATTTGAGCTTAATAAATGAGGCCAGCTTTTTTAAGGAAAGCTGTACGGCTGGACAATAGTCATATTCATGGTCAGTCATCAGCCCCGGATATAATTAAAAGGTCAATAGTAAACATTGCACGTCAGCCTCATTGGATTCTTCCGTCAAATTATCCTGACGGTGATTGGTTACTGTTCTGTGACGTCAGTGACGGGTTTTCGTATGCGTCACTAAGACTTACATTAGTAATATTTATTTCATACTCACAAATGGATCCAGCTTTGAATAGCCTCCTGTTATTTTCTCTTACAATTGGAATAATTTCTTGAAGGATACTTTGATTATGCTGGATTTTTTTTTTTTTCACGCACCTGTAACGGGAGGTAGCATTTGAACGCCACTTACAGTTAGCTTATGTCACCTGTAACAATCGAGAAATTGATTTTAGGATAATTATGTCGCATTTGTTTTGTCGTATGTTACAGAGGCAGTCAAACTACTTCAAGATAAACAAAGAAGATGCACTGAGTCTTCAACCGGTATGATATGTTGGGCTGAGAAAGAAACAAAACACACTCAGTTAAAGTTAGGTGTGTGGGGGTGATGGGTAGTACATTGTTATTCTCCGTTATTTAGTGATTAATTGAGGTGATGCAGTATACTCTACTCTTCAGCTACACCCATGAATGAATCTGATACAGAGTGCAATTGTGGATATTATAGATAAAACCAGGAAAGTGAAACATGATACCAGTTTTTGTGTGTGTGGCAGAACAAGGTCATGTTACTTGCTTTCAAGGGGAAAGTTAAGATGAACAGTATATAATAAACTCAGATTTTTCAGTTGTGTCCAAAGATCGTTTTGAAATGAAAAAGGTAAGACATTATAATAGTGCCTGGTTAATAAGCAGCCGTGACTCCTCGTCTTCGATTTTGAATTTTCCTCGCTTTATATATTCGTTATCCTGTAACTTCCACAGTGGGTATCAGGGGCTGATAGATAATGCCACATCATTTTGTGTTTATGTTTACATTAAGTAATAAAGGCGGACGTGCTGTTTTCTAAATTATTCATTGGTGATACAGTAGTTTTTAAATCGGTTACTGCAGTAAACCTATGCCATCTCTGTATGGACGTAGCCACATAGGATAAATGGTGGAGGGGGGGTGGCAAGGTCACATGAAACAGGGAACGTATGCCCGTATACAGTGTGAAATAATTATAGCATTACCAGTAATTTCATTGTGAACACTGGAAAGATAGGCCCTGTCCATTTACACATCATCTGCCCCATCAGGAGCATAGGGTTAGGGCCTACTAGGTCCAGACATTTAAAGCAAGTGACCAGTTTCTTTCCCCGTAAAGGCAGTATATGAACAATAAATTTCAACCACCTCATGGGATTGGATCCCATTGAGCCAAATCCTAAAATTGTGTGAGAGCCGTGTGACTGATGCACTACATCAGTACTTGGCATGAAGGTGCTCACTTGCCCTGCCTGTGACCATTAGAAAGTTGCCACCTCACAATGAAGGTGCTTCAGTGCAACAGGGGTTTAGATATATATATATATAAAAAATTACCTTTACGGTATTACACAAACTGCAGGAGAGCTCCCATTAACAAGTGATGAAAATTTTATGATCGGGATTATCTTTCATACCCTACAGTAATTGTAATTTCAGTTACGACACCCAGAGGCTGTAGAAATATCAGTTATGTTGCAAAGAATTATAGCAAAAATTTATCATAACACCAAAATTCTGCAAAAATAGCATGTTAATCAAGAACAAGAAGTTACAGTAGGTTTGTTGATGTCATTGGTGGCGTCTTACGGAGGGCAGTAGGCTGATTTGGACCTGAAATTCATTTGTCCCCAAATTGTACGGGTTAGTCGATTGTTAAATTATTACAGTATTCCCTCATATATCCAGTGTAATAGAGCCAAAGGCATATCTGGTCATGGAGCAATATTCTCTGCCCAACGAGCTACCTATACCCAACCCATATGTATAGTACCCCTCCTAAGTTTGGCAGTGTTCTGTTGTCTTTTGGCTGTGTTTAGACATCAAAACACATATTGCAGTATGCAGTACCATATATCACCGTAGTCCTGTCCATACTGTGTCAGCTGGTCCTGTGATTTCTTGCTTTCAAACAAGATTGAATGGGCCAAGACATATTCACGCAGACTGCATGAAGTTGACCAGCTCGCATCAACCTTGCCCAGTAGCTATCTCAAGCTTCTTCAGAGCCAAAACCCTCCTCTTGCATTTCTTCGGTGGTGGTGGGGCCTTCATCACACACGAGAACAGCACAGGAGGATTAAGGCCTGCAGAAGGTAGGGCACCATGACAAGCGTAACAATGAAAGCAGCCATTGTTTTACCTTGGCCAAGCATGTCCACTGGAGACAAAGGCAGGAACTGGGGTACGTTAGCACTGGGGAGTGTATGATGTTACCATGCCTCTACCCACGCTTGGCTATGATCATGCAAGCAAAAAGCGGCACACTGACTTTCGAGCACAAAGGTCCTTTTCACTTGCCCAAGCAAATGTCGCAACGTGGCAGAAACACTGGGTCCCCGTACATCGTGGGCCTAAGGAGGGCCTGAGTGCTCTGGATGGCGATGTGACTTTGACCATTTGGTAAAGAGGCGGATGGCCATGTGTGACAAGAGTTTCCAACAAATCTGGGCAGCCGGGAGATTTTGAGCATTTGGTAGGGAGCCAGATAGCCATTCGTGCTCAGCTTGTGGATTGTGCTGTTTTCCTCCATTGCTGCTGGTATGTTACCAATGATCAGAGTGGTTGGAGGATTTTGCCCTGCTTGTGGGTTACGGTCTATTACCCGTGCGCAGACAGAGAGACCAATGAGCTACCCAACAGACTTTTTGACTTTGTAGGCTGTCCAGCTGGCTAGGGTGGCCTGGGGACTTTGACTGTTCAGTTGGGAGCCGGACAGCCATTCTCGTTCAGCTTGTGGGTTATGATATGTGTTCCTTGCACTCTGTGGTTGGAAGAAGTTCAGGGAGCTGTTGCCTCTCCTGACATTGAGAGGACTCTCCTTACTTGCTAAGGGGTCTTTGTATGCAGCATGTGTTAGGACTGTGATGCTGTATGGTAGCGAGACCTGGGCAGTAAAGGAAGAGGATATTCACAGGCTTAAATGTACAGAAATGACAATGATTAGGTGGATGTGCAGTGCGTCCCTGCGTGCAAGGCCTGGGGGGGCTGGGTTTACGATGGAAGAGTTGAGAGGTAGGATGGGACTGGAGTGTATTGGTGTTGTGATGAGGATAGGTAGGCTGAGGTGGTTTGGACATGTGGAGAGGATGGGGGATGATAATTGGGTGGAGAGGGTGAGAAGTGTTAATATTGGGGGAGGGGTAGACCGAGAAAGACATGGGATGAGGTCATTAAGTGTGATCTCAGGGTTAAGGGATTGAACAGGGAGGCTGCCAAAGATCGAGCAGCATGGAGAGCCGCCATTAGGTGACCAAGGCCAATGCATGCAAGCATGTTGAAGTCTTCAAAAAACGAAACGAAATGAAACTGCCGGTATGCTACTGGTGATCAGGGTGGCCAGGGGATTTTGACCATTTGGTAGGGAGCCGGACAACCATTCTTGCTTAGCTTGTGGGTTACGATCTGTGTTCTTCGCATGCTGCCAGTGTGTTACCAGTGATTGGGGTGGCTGGGAGATTTCAATCATTTGGTAGGGAGCCAGATAGCCTTGTTTGCTCTGTTTGTGGGTTACAGTCTGAAACCTGCACGTGGACAGAGATGGTGGTGAGCCACCCAGTGGACTTTTTTTTTTTTTTTTTTTACTTTGTTGGCCAGCCGGCTGCCGATGCCGGAACTTTTATGTCCGGGTATGGAAGAGCCAAGGCCTGACGTCCGGATACGGAGCATCCGGATAATTGAGGGATTGCTGTATTTCGGAAATACACCCAACTAATGTAGAGTGAAATTCATATGTTTGTCATGTAGTTTATGCAGTTTTAATCAGTTTTTCTTCTATATAGCCTACATGCATTACAAATGCATTTATTAGCACTAAGTAGGTAAGGAGTTGGAGTGGGGGTTGTTGAGCTCGTAGCTCTGTCTGTTATTGAATCTATGCCCAGACTAGATTAAATTAGGTTAGGTTAGGTTAAGTTAGAATAAGTTAAGTTAGGTTAGTTTAAGTTAGATGCAATGAATGATGAAGATAGGAGCTGGAGACCCCCCATCTCCTTTTCTGTGTACAAAGAAAAACATCTGCAATGAATGCATATACTGTATAAGAGAAGAAAATGCTTAGAATTGCTTAAATTCAGCAATGAACATACTAATTTTAGTGTCCGTTACTTGGGGGTACAATATTTCTGAAAATTTACTGTTAAGTTAGGTTAGTAGGGATGAACAATTAGTGATGGATTGACTTTGGAGCCGAATCACGGTAAAATCTGACATGGCAGATCGCTGCTTATCACGGTTTGTGTGTAAAACTTGAGGTTGTATATGGTAGGCTGATACTGTAGCTGTCTTCAGTGTTATTGTCATATCTTAAAGATATGACATTGATAATGATGTTCGAGTTTATTGAGAAAAACAAGGAATTAGCTATAGATTCAGTACATGGGAGCTCTCCTGCATTTTCACCCAGTTTTTATACCAGCTGATAGTAGTCTATCTATCTATCTATCTATTGCCAGACGCCTCAATCCCGCACGGGGTGGCCACAAACAAATCGCCTCCATGTCACTCTGTCCCCTGCCATTTCACTACCACACTCCCATCTCACACACCCCTCTCTCATATACCTCTCCACTCCATCCCTCCATCTCATCCTCGGCCTCCCCCTCCATCTCGCCCCCTCCACCTCACTCACATACACTCTCCTCGTCAATCTTTCACTCTCCATGCTCTCCACATGCCCAACCACCTTAACGTGTTTCTCCTAACGCTTCCCATCACGTCCCCAACCACACCACAACGCTCCTTCACTTCCTCATTTGTTAGTCTGTCTCTCCATGTGACTCCACATGCTCCTCTCAAATAACTCATTTCCACTGCTCTCACTCTTGACATCTGTCCTTCCAACAGGGTCCAAGCTTCACTTCCATATGTCAGAGTTGGTATCACAATACTGTCATGTAACAACTTTTTCACTTCCATGCTCACCTCCCTGTTTCTTATCACTGCTTTCAATGAACCAGCAACTTTCCTTCCCTGCTGCACCCTTTCGAGCTCTTCACCCTCCAGACTTCCATTCTTACTCATCACACTTCCCAAGTACTTAAATTCACTCACATTCTCCATATCCTTCCCATCCAATCTCACTGTACATTCACTGGCTTCACTTCTCTCGAAGACCATCACTTTACTCTTCCCTACATTCACCTTTAGATTCTGTTTCTTACTCACTCTCCGAAACTCATCTACCAAGCCTTGCAGCTCCCCTTCGTCTTCGCTCAACAACACAGTATCATCGCAAACAACAGTACAGGGAGTTTCCAAACACTGCCCTCTCTCACTAGGGCCGCCCCAACATCCACTGCCCGACCTTGTATCTCTTTTATAACCCCATCCATGTACAGATTGAACAACCATGGAGACATGACACATCCTTGTTTCAATCCAACCTTCAAATGGAAAGATTCACTCAGTTTGCCATCCACACGCACTGCAGCCTTAGCATC
Source organism: Birgus latro (assembly GCA_018397915.1). NCBI lineage: Eukaryota > Metazoa > Arthropoda > Malacostraca > Decapoda > Coenobitidae > Birgus > Birgus latro. The sequence goes on from JAGKTI010002512.1 coordinate 42,097, forward strand.
CACCCCATATATTCTTAATACCTTCCACAAACCTTGTCTATCCACCCTGTCATATGCTTTCTCCAGATCCATGAAGGCTGCATACAACTTCTTGTCCTTCTCTAGAAACTTTTCCACTAAGGATCTAAGAATGAATATCTGGTCTACACAACCTCTTCCCTTCCTAAAACCTTGTTCTTCTCCAACTAATTCCTCAGTAATTTCCCTAACTCTGTCAATAAGTATCCTACCATATACTTTTCCTATTACACTGAGAAGGCAAATGCCCCTATGATTACCACACACTGCTTTTTCCCCTTTTCCTTTGTACAGAGGAATAATTATACCTGACTTCCAATCCTCCTGTTCATAAATACAATTCTCGCTTAATTATGGTAATCTTCAAGTACAGTACCGGGTACTATCACGTGTCCCATTCAAATATCCGTTTGACATTAGTAACCGTGTGATATTTTGATATTTACCACAAAAGTAAAGCTCACCCTGTTTTTTTCTTTTTTTTTTGTATTTACCAATATTATTATTAAGTGCAGATTAATTGTTCTACTTCATAGTGTGGTAAATTTTTACAGCAGTACATTTGTGGATTTCATTTTTAGCAAGATAGCTACCCAAAGATCATGCCAGAAAATGATACTTTATGTAGCCTGTTTGTTTCACAGATCAGTAGTAAATCTAACCCAACCTAACCTAACCAGTCCAGTTTTTGGGGTGTATGAAACTCATGTAAATAGACAGCTAGCCTACAAATAATGCATGGGAAGTTAAGTGAATTGTGAGAGAATTTATAGAAGAAAACTACAAGTCATGAATTTACAGTTCAAGGTGTTTTCCTTAAATGTTTAGTAATTTCTCTGTAGAGAATGCTTCAATCCATTAGGCTAAACACAGCTGACATTCAGGAAGAAACCGTAAAGCTATGTGACCAGCTTAGACGTTTGAGCTTTGGCGGAAGTCAAGTAAGTTTTTTAATAGTGCCTTGTAATTACTGTACAGGTATGTCATAAATCCTGATTACTCCAAACATTACCCATACTTCTTTCATATTGCCGTATGTAGCTGATTTTGATTTTATACTGTAGATATAGGGTAATACAGTACTTTACTTTCCTTTAATGACTGGTAACCATGTGGTAGGTGGTGGCGACCATCATCCACTCACTTGATGTAGTGCTGCCTACTTCTTACTTAGCCTTATCATTCTTTTTCTGTGCCTGCTCTCCTCTCTTCTTATTTCTCCCATCTTTGCTGTCGCTTCTTATTGCTTTTCTTTCCTTTACAGGTGACTTTACATTGAGTGACAAGCCAAATGGTTTCCTTTAAGCCAAGAAACCATTTACAACGCAGGGTGGTAACCATATAACCAAACCATACGTGCCCCCTATGTGTCAACAAGTGGGTTGGTGGAGGGTCAGTGCCCCTCCCCGTAAAACAAATAACTCAGAGTCAAATGGCCACCCCTTACGGGATTATGGCGTCTGGCAATAGATAGATAGATAGAACCGTACCTTTTGTGACAGTAAAGAGGCTAGGGAGCATGGCTCCTTTAAGTGCCTCTTGTCAAATTATTAGGTTCAGTCACACTGTAATGGTCATAACTTCTTGAAAGTGGTAACACTTGCACAGTAATAACATTATCTGGTAGACTTTTCCACTTGTTAATTACTCTTGAGTCAAAGAATTTGTTTTTGAAAGTGGTAACATTTGCACAGTAATAGCATTATCTGATAGACTTTTCCACTTGTTAATTACTCTTGAATCAAAGAATTTGTTTCTCTTGATTGTTCTGTGTCATGGTTTCTTCAGTTTTAAGATGTGGGCCCTGGTACTGTACATGAGTACTCAGTACTGTATGTACAATATATCCTCACACACCTCTGGATCATACACTCCACACAGGGTATTATATTCTATGGCCTCTTGCTCTCCTGTAGGCTGTCCTGAGTAATTTTCATATCTTCAGCCACAGCCAAGCATATCCTGTCTACTCTCACAAGGACACAACCGACAACACCTTGGAGGTGAAGGATTTTGAATCCAGCACTCTTAGCACACTGCAGGATTCAAAAATTCCAGACCTACACATTGTTGTCATCATAGACAACTCCTTGAAACAGCATGCAATTCAGAGTTGCAACACTGTAAGAACTGCAAATCTCACTGTTTAGGTTATGCTAATGAAAAATCCACACACTGGTGTGTTTAGGAGGCTGTAGCTACATGCTAATTTTGTTAATTTTTTTTGTTTAAATTGTTCGTAATGTACTTACTGTAGCTACTTACTTATTGTTGTACAGAATCAGTTAGCTACTTCTGTCTGTAGGTTAGGTTTGGTTGTATAGGCTTCATTAGTATATATTTTCTAAATTGTGCAGCCTATAGCTACTCTGAATGAGCATCAGGTAGCACACTGACTCAGTCAAGTCAGCAAGGCACCAAGGCCATAGCCTATACAGTAAAAGTCTTTTAAGCCGGAATGCAATAGCCCACTGACCTTCCAGATTATCAGATTTTCTGGACTATCAGACAGGTACCTGAAAACTTTCAAAATGCACCCAAAAATATAATGATAAATTATAATAATTTAAAAATGATACAGACAACTGGCTGGGTGAACATTCGGGACCTCCTGAATGTTGGCGTAGGTGCAGAATTGGATAGTTCGACGCACTGCTTTTAGCTGTTTTTTTTTATATTTTTCAATTTTTTCCTCCTTCGCCCCCCCAAAAAAAAAGAGAAAAAAATAAAAAAGCTAAAAATGACCCAGGGCTGAAAATTCCAGACCATCAGATGCCGGATTATCGGAAGTTTACTGTGTCAGCGCATTGTCATGAGTTTTCAGGCAGTCTGCTTTTATTTACTAGAGTGCAGACCAACTTCATTATACAGTACAGTCGGTTTCGTTCCTGGAAGACCGATTGGATAATGATCAATTGTATATCAAATAGCTACAGGTATATTATGAGTTACGTGGGGGTACATTCCTGGCCAGTGGTCAGCTACCAGTACCAAACATGTCAAAAAATAGGTTTCCAGCTCAACTAAACAGGTACAGAGTACATAGATATTTCACTTCACTTCACCTTCTGCCTTAACTCCAACACCACAGTATTGTTTGATCACTGACACTGACACATCTGATAGTGACTGAGTTCAAAGGCCCTCTTGGAACTGACAAATGACTGTAGACTTGCATGTTGGTGACCACTGAAGCTTCGTAGATGATCATAATCATATAAGCAAAAGTGGCGATCATGCATCAGCTGTTGAGGCTTCATTTTTTTTTTATTTTTTTATATATACAGTATATATGTCCGACTCTGGGCATAGGCCTCACAGCCTGCTATCAAGGCCCAGCAGTCCTCCTACATACCATACACCTCTACATGTCGCCACTTCGGCACTAACTCTCACCGTCCGTATTGAACACATGCTAGGGCTGTCTCATACAGGACTGGTGTATTGGTATTAGTGGGGGTAAGTTTACGACATGTCGACGGGTCTTCTGGTAGATCAGTAAAGCCTGATTTAATGAAATTCAAATCTTTAAACTGTTCCCTGCCCCAGCAGAGATTTGAACCTGGGTCTGTCGGGACTGCAGGCCACCTCTCTACCAATATTGGATCATATAAGTGAAAATGGCTATTTTATATTGAAAAATGGGGCTAAAATTAAAGATACCGTACTGTAATATAAACGAAGAATCGCATGTCGGTCAGTCTTATAGGAAGGTTGACTGGTATGTGTAGCTAATTCCTTTTTTCTACTGGTATTCATTATTTCTGATCAATAATCATCAGTAGAGTTCTGCATCTCATTTGTATGTGCTAATAGTTACTGCTAAAATTTCTCTTTTCACAATCATAAGACGATAGAGTACAATAACACCTTGATATAACAGACTGCGCTTTTACTGGAGTCGAGGAGCCCCCCCTGTGGCGGGGGGGGGACGCAATCTGGCCACGCTATGGGGTGTACTACTGTGCGGCCAGGTTGTGTTAGGAAGAATTCCGCCACCGTATTCCCTGCGTGTCGTAAAAGGCGACTAAAAGGGGCAGGGGAGGGGACTAGGGACCCCCTCCTCTGTTTTTAGGGTGAGGAGACTGTAGCACCAGTCGAGCAGGGCAGTACTCCCAGGGAGGATGGAAAGCTGATGACAGGGAGAGCTGGAGCTCCCGTTTCATCAGCCCTCAGGACTTGTTCCTGACCATCCTCCTTTGCTGAACTTTTTCAGTGTCTCAGTTACACAGAGAGTAGACCAGCATGCTCTCCAATACAAGTTTCTCTAACTGTCAACACCAAACTACATACACGCTACACACTACACTTCCTTTTCAAAATTTTCAAAATGGCAAATAAAAATCATGCCTCGGAGTCCCCAGGGGGGGGGACCATAAATGCCCCCACCATCCGCCCCTCTCCCGGTGACGACTCAAGGAGCTGCCTGGAACCACTGTCTGACTCACTCCTTCTTCATTTCTGTAACATTCGCGGCCTTTCCTCTAACTTTCACGCTGTTGAGCACCACCTCTTCTCCTCTAAACCTCACCTTCTCTTTCTCACTGAGACTCAGCTGTCTGAGGCAACTGACAGCAAACCCTTTTCTGTATCCTCCTACTTTCTCTATTCTCGTTTCAAAGCCAAAGGTGGCTGTTGCGTATACGTACGCAACGATCTATCTTGCTCTCGTGTTCCTGAACTTGATTCTTCTGAATTCTCTGCTCTCTGGCTTCGGCTTTCCTGTCATTCTCTGACTAAATATATCTGTGCTGTTTACTTATCTCCTAATTCTACTGACTATCAAAAATTCTTTGACTATCTTACTTCTACGATGGAACACATTCTATCCATTTCTCCTTTCTCTGAAATCTCCATTCTAGGAGATTTCAATGTTCACCACCACCTTTGGCTCTCCTCTCCTTTAACTGAT
>JAGKTI010002512.1:50209-66234 GCA_018397915.1 Birgus latro
ATCCGTGCTAAATGTTCCCAACTCTCCAACTCGAACTCTTCTCGCTCCTTCTGGCACCTTGCCAAAAACCTTTCTAACAACTTTACCTCATCATCCTTCCCTCCTCTTTTCTACTCTGATGGCTCTGTAGCTATTTCTTCTACTGATAAAGCAGATCTCTTTGCTCAGACTTTCTCCTCCAATTCCACCTTAGACGATTCCGGTGCTATTCCTCCATCACTTCCCCCCTCTGACTTCCTATTGTCTGACATTAAAATTTCTTCAGCTGATGTGTTCTCTGCCATTACTGGCCTCAATACTAAAAAGGCATACGGTCCTGATGGAGTCCCTCCTGTTGTCCTCAAAAACTGTGCTTCTGTGCTTACACCCTGCCTAGGTAAACTCTTTCGCCTTTGTCTCTCAACTTGTACCTTTCCTTCTTGCTGGAAGTTTGCTCTCATTCAGCCAGTCCCAAAGAAGGGTGACCATTCCCAACCCTCTAACTATCGTCCAATTGCTTTAACATCCTGCGTATCAAAAGTTTTCGAGTCAATTCTTAACAGAAAAATTTTAAAGCACCTTTCCTGTCACAGCCTTCTTTCTGATCGTCAGTATGGGTTCCGTCAGGGACGCTCCACTGGCGATCTTCTCACCTGCCTTTCAGACTCTTGGTCATCCTCCCTTCGGGACTTTGGCGAAAGCTTTGTCATTGCACTTGACATCTCAAAGGCTTTCGATCGAGTCTGGCATAAATCTTTAATTTCCAAACTGCCCTCCTACGGTTTCTATCCTTCTATCAGTGCCTTCATCTCTAGCTTCCTTTCTGGTCGTTCTATAGCTGCTGTTGTAGACGGCCATCGTTCCTCTCCTAGACCTATCAACAGTGGTGTTCCTCAGGGTTCTGTCCTATCACCTACTCTCTTCCTTTTATTCATCAATGACCTTCTAAGCTGTACATCTAACCCTATCCACTCATATGCTGATGATTCCACCCTTCACCTTTCCATTCGGTTCCCGCAACGTCCATCTCAGCAGTTGCTTCAACAAAAGAGGGATGAGGCTATGGCACACCTAATGTCTGATTTGGCTCGTATCTCTGACTGGGGTAAAAATAATCTTGTTATTTTCAATGCATCAAAAACTCAGTTTTTACACTTATCAACCCGACAAAATCTTCCTCAGGATTACCCACTAATGTTTAATAATGAACAGTTATGTCCTGCATCATCCTTGAACATGCTTGGGGTTTCATTCTCTCAGGATTTGTCTTGGAAAGAACATATTACATCTCTTGTGAAATCTGCTTCCAAGAGATTAGGTGTGCTAAGCCGATTCCGTACTTTCTTTACCCCTGCACAGTTGTTGACCTTGTACACGGGTTTTATTCGCCCGTGTATGGAGTACAACTCTCATGTGTGGGGAGGCTCTCCACATGCAGCTCTTCTCAATAGGGTGGAGTCAAAGGCTTTTCGTCTCATTAACTCTCCTCCTCTTACTGATTCCCTTCAACCATTGTCTCTTCGCCGCGCTGTTGCATCTTTATCTCTCTTCTATCGCTACTTCAATGGTCACTGTTCCTCTGAACTGTCTGCTTGCATCCCTCCACCTCTACGACGGGCACGTAGTACCCGTCTAGCAACAAACTCTCATCCCTTTTCTGTCCAACTCTCTAATGCAAGAGTTAACCGTTACTCCCAGTCTTTTATTTATGCAACTGGTCAACTCTGGAACTGTCTTCCTATGTCTGTATTTCCTACTTCCTATGATCTCCAGTCTTTCAAACGCAGTGTGTCCAGGCATCTCGAATTGAACAGATCTTGAATTTGGCTCTCTTTTGTACTGTTTTTGTTTTTTCTTGGAAGGAACAGTATGCAGGCCAGTGGCCTTTGGTTCCTTCTTCCATGCATTAAAAAAAAAAAAAAAAAAAAAATNAAACTCTCATCCCTTTTCTGTCCAACTCTCTAATGCAAGAGTTAACCGTTACTCCCAGTCTTTTATTTATGCAACTGGTCAACTCTGGAACTGTCTTCCTATGTCTGTATTTCCTACTTCCTATGATCTCCAGTCTTTCAAACGCAGTGTGTCCAGGCATCTCGAATTGAACGGATCTTGAATTTGGCTCTCTTTTGTACTGTTTTTGTTTTTTCTTGGAAGGAACAGTATGCAGGCCCGTGGCCTTTGGTTCCTTCTTCCATGCATTAAAAAAAAAAAAAAAAAAAAAAAAAATAGACCAGAATTCGCTTTTATCGGACTCGAGGAGCTACCTGACTAAATTCCTATACAGTATATCGGAAAAAGTCCGATAAAGCCAGAAGCAGTCCGGACTGCCTGACCACTTCAGCTATGTTCACCACAATAAGGTAAATAAAAGACATGTTTATCAGTATTATAAACAGTATTATTATACCATCTGATTAATGTAGTGAAGGTATAACATAGTACAGTACTGCTATGGTAGTGAAAACAGTTTAAAAACCAGTGGTGCAATCCGGACTAATGTCTGATATATCGGAAAAAGTCCAGATTAGCGGGGGGAAAGTCTGGATGTCGCTTTTATCGGAATTTCGCATTTTTCGGAATGGTTAGGGCCCCAATTAGTCCGTTATAGTGAGGTCTTACTGTATACCGTATCAGAAAAAGTCTGATAAAGCCAGAAGCGGTCCGGACTGACTGACCACTTCAGCTGTGTTCGCCCTAATCAGGTAAATAAAAGACATGTTTTTCAGCACACATTACAGTATTATTGTATATATTACACCACTTGATTATTGTAGTGACTGTATAGTACAGTATAGTACTGCAATGGTAGTGAAAAACTGTTGGTGCAATCTGGACTAATGTTTGATATATCGGAAAAAATACGGGTTAGCAGGGGGAAGTCCAGATGTCACTTTTATCGGACTTTCGCTTTTTTCGGAATGGCTTAGGTCCAAATTAGTCCATTATAGTGAGGTTTTACTGTAGTTTAGTTTGAATTGCTGCATTGTGGCCCTTAACTTTTAACCATTTTTTTTCTGTCACATAGGCTATCCAGAACGAATGCATTAGCTACAGTACCCGGTATAAGAAAGGTTCAGTAATTAATGGGAAGGAAACTCGGCCTTGAAATCCAAGCCAACTTTTCAAAAAAAAAAAATAAGGCTTCGTGACCATTAGATACGTCTGTTGATTATTTTGATAACCTTCAGGTATGCTGTTATGCCCTTCCTGAATGGAGAGGTGCAGCTATGTTGTCCACCTGGGAACCAAACCTCCACACTTTTCCTTTTGCCTTGGTGTGGCAAGATGCTGTCATCCATTAGGGAACATTGGTTCACTGCACAGGATGCCCTGCAGGTGTAGCCTAGTTGCTTGCCTGTGTTTAATTGGTCAGTGTGGTCAGACTGATGGAGTGACCAACAACAACTTGAAGTTTGCTGTATTTGAAACAGTATCTAACAGTCTGGTAAATGTTATGGTTAGTTTCCTTTTCGTTCACACATATTTCTTTTTTGACCTTGAGGCCTAATGCAGTCTGACCCATCCTAGCATTTTTACCTTGGTGATGTTTGTTGGGTAGAAAAAGAAAAATGTATGAACTTTCAGAACACTCAAGAAAACATCACTATATACCCAGTACTGTAGTTTGCAATATACAGTACAGTACTGTATTGTAATTTATCTTACCGAAAGCCAATTTATCTAGGGACTGACGGAATAGATAGATACTGGTACCAGGTACCATAATAGACTCATTGAGGTGGTGGAAATAAAATTGACCTTTAGGCAGCTACCATAAAAAGCTCCAGAAGGTACAGATTTTTTTTTTTTTAAGCAAATATTTGTTAATTTCCTGTTACAGTGTACCAGGAAGTTTTGTTAGCATGTAAAGTATGGTACCGGTAGCTACCTTGCTGGTACCATTAGCAATCATAAGGCGATCCTGCATCCACTTGTAGTACTGGTACCACACACACAATCTGCACACAAACACTTATGTAGTGACTACTCACCACCAATGAATACAAAGCTGCAGTACTGCACCATGCATTCACAACTGTATATCTTAGTTGAACACATTACATTATCACTCTTATATCCAATATACTGTACTGTATAAATGCTTTTACAGACCACAGACGTACACACACATTAATGTAGTGTAGCTGCTGGTACTGCACATACACCATGCCCAAACACATTTCTATCTATCTACGAGTATCTATTGCCAGACGCCTCAATCCCATGAGTGGCCATAAACAAATCGCCTCCATGTCGCTCTGTCTTCTGCCATTTCACTTCCCTGCTCCCACATTTACAGACCCTAAATCCTGCAGTAGCTACCGCCCATGGAATTATATATACCACATACAGTCGGCACCTAAGGTGCGGTTAATTGGTTCTGGACTGCGCCCATTCCATAGAAAACCATGTTATACAAATAACTAAACCTGTGGGGAAAATGGAATTTGGTTCTTGACATTCACCCAAAGTCCTCCTTTTCACCCCACTTTTCCCCATTTTTCCCCACTTTATACATGCACACAATCAAGCAATCAGTCAGTGCATGTATTACACACAAATTAAACACTAAACAATAAATAATAAAGGGCTTTAAGGGCGTAAAATACTCTATGTACCTGACTCCGACGATGATAGTGCTTAAGTGGAAGGGCTAGGGTTGGGGGTTCTGAGGCAAGAGGCAGGCTGCTGCCTGCCTCTTGTCATTTCTGAGGCACAGTACATAACAAGAGGCACAAAAAATGGGAGGATGATCAGATAACAAGCAGTCTGGCTACACGCTTAGCGGGATTTGAACGGCGGGCGAGGGCTGAGGTTCGCTCTCCTGCTGCCAGGGGAATTTGCCCACATGTTTCAAACCTTTTCGTGCCCGCGCCATAAGCATAGTTTATGCGCGTGGTTGATTTTGGGGTCTGGCACCTTGCCGTGTCATAGAAAACCGTGGCATAGAAGCACGTACCATAGTCGATGACTACTCACAGGCCTACACGTATTTCCATACTATTTACACATTTGTCCAACCTCACCTAGCTGCATTTACTGGTACCTTATGAATATTGGTACTGTTACACCACATCTGCTCATATTTACCATGTACCAAAGTGCTAAAATATGGTGTATGGACTTATACAAATTTATACAAAACACACATGCATGCATGCGCACACACACACACACACATAGATGGATAAAATATCTGGAGCAGATGAACATTTTGGCTGAATGTCAGTTTGAATTCAGAAGTGGAAGGTCATGTGTTTCCAACTTGTTGAACTTTTACTCAAGAGTGATTGACATGCTACAGGAGAGAGACGGTTGGGTGGATTGTGTGTAGCTTATCTAGATTTAGAGAAAGTCTTTGACAAGGTACCCTGACAAGTGACTAATGTGGAAATTGGAGCACATAGGAGGACTGAAGGGAAACCTCCTGGAGTTGGTGAGAGACTTTTTGAGACAGACAGATGAGGACACTAGTAAAGGACAGGATGTCTGGATGGAGGGAAATAACAGGGCTTGGTGTTAGCGCCAATAATGTTCCTGATTTACGTAAACGATATGGTAGATGGAATGAACAATTATGCAAGTCTGTTTGCTGATGATACAAAGATCTTGAGGAAAGTTGAAGTTGAAGAAGACTGTAAAATCCTGCAGGAGGACCTGGATGGGATTCATGATTGGAGCCAGATGTGGGAAATGAAATTCAGCACAAAAAAATGTAACATATTGGAAATGGGTAAAAGTACCATGAGGCTATCACTGAATTTTTTGGTGGGTAATAAACCAGTCACAAAAGTGAGAAAAGAGGAAGCTTTGGGAGTGCTGGTTCAGAGTAGTTTGTCACCTTAAAAACACATTAACAAGACAGTTAGAGAGATGTATAAACTCTTGACTTATATAGGAGTAGCATTTCATTACATGGATGAGGCAGTGATGGAAAAATTGATAGTGGCCATGATCCGCCCTAGGTTGGAATATGCAGCAATAGTGTGGTCCCCACACAAAAAGAAAGATATAAACAAGATTGAGAGAATACAAAGAACAGCAACCAAGATGGTCCCTAGCCTGGCAGGTCTGTCGTGCAGAGAGAGGCTGGAAAAGCTGGATCTGCCTTCCTTAGAAGAAAGGAGAGGGGGGTGGGTGACGTGATTGCAGTGTTCAGGGCGGTGATGGGAGTAGCTAGATAAAATTGACAAAAAAGATCTGTTTGTATGGGATGGGAGAGTAACAAGAGGATATGGAATGAAACTGAAAAACCAAGTTGCTTGAAGGGTATCAAGAAATATAGTTTTCCATACAGATGCATAGACCTGTGGAATAGCCTGAACAGAGAGATCATTCAGTCTAAAAACTTAAATGAGTTCAAAGCAAAATTTGACTTACTGAGACTCAGACGGGACCCTACGAGTGTAGCTCATTTCCTGTATATCACAACTAGGTAAATACACACACACACACACACATTTTTGCATTTGGTACTAGATTTTTACACACATTCATCTTAGCTACCTCACCTTTGTACATGTCCATTTACTTTTTAAACACACACCACACATGATTGAGAAATTGGTTACAACCACAGTAATTATTTATAGATTTCACAAGGTAGTGCAGAAATACACAATACAGTTATGACTCACAATATGATGGGGTTAGGGTACATCGAATGAAAACCTGTTGCATAATGAATTATCATATAACGAGGTCAGTATAGGCTAACATGGGTTCACTGGGGATAGGGAGGGGACCCTTGACCACAAAACTTGAAATCTAAAATAACTTTACCCATTCATGCAGTATATACTGTATTTCACACACAAAAAGTTACCTTAACATTTTGATTACAATTATTCAATATATTTGTTGTACACTTGCACTGTTACTTGGCAATAGCTGTTTTTTTCAGTGGCCTTTCATGCACAAAATGGAACAAAAGGCAGATGATTACAGCAAATTTAAACACTGGACACCCTTCTTGGCTCTGTCAGCTGACTGGGAGGGATCATTATCTGTCGACTGGAAGGCTGTGTATGAATGGTAGACACAGTTTCCAAGTCACAAGTTTCAGTTTTTCACACAAAATGCCTATCACTTTACTTAATATTGCACAGTGCACTGTTTGTTAAGCACTTGCATTGTTATTTTGGTGATATCTCTCGTGTTTCAGTGGCCTTTCACATACAAAGTGGAACAAAAGACAGATCTATCTATCTATCTATTGCCAGACGCCTCAATCCCGAACGGGGCGGCCACAAACAAATTGCCTCCATGTCACTCTGTCCCCTGCCATTTCACTACCACGCTCCCAACTCACACCCCCCTCTCTCATATACCTCTCCACTCCATCCCTCCATCTCATCCTCGGCCTCCCCCTCCCTCTCGCCCCCTCCACCTCACTCACATACACTCTCCTCGTCAATCTTTCACTCTCCATCCTCTCCACATGCCCAAACCACCTTAACATGTTTCTCATAACGCTTCCCATCACGTCCTCAACCACACCACAATGCTCCTTCACTTCCTCATTTGTTAGTCTGTCTCTCCATGTGACTCCACATGCTCCTCTCAAATAACTCATTTCCACTGCTCTCACTCTTGACTTCTGTCCTTCCAACAGGGTCCAAGCTTCACTTCCATATGTCAGAGTTGGTATCACAATACCAGCAAATATCAACACTGGGCGGCCATTTGTGCTCAGTCAGCTGACTGGGAGTCATCATTTTGGTGAATTCACTACCATTTTGCCATGGTTACTCTGAAAATGGGTCAAGCTTTTTGTTCATTATTAACCCATTAGCTCCCAGAGTTCCTGTGTGAAGGATTTTGCTGGAAGGACACTAAGCGTACCGCCCTCTACCTACCGGCGCATAGTCGCGAAGCTCATAGGTCCCTACCCCTGGGGTTCCCTCCTTTATTAAATTTTGATAATGCCTGGTTCCATCCAGTATTGTGGATGCTGGGCGCAAATGGGTTAAAGTGATTTATCACTCAACGAAGTCGTATAATGAGCCCTAATTGTATACCCTGTACAGTATAGATATCTTATGTAGCTACCAGTATAAGACATTCATATTGCAGTTGACCTTTTTTTTTTTTTTCTCTCAGTTCCACATGGACAGTATGTGGTACTGTACATAATTTTCCATTAATTTCATACTGTAGTAGTCTGACACAATACTGCATTTATTTATTTAATTATGTATTTATTTATTTTTACTATTAATAGCTATCTTTTTTTAAAGGGGACTGCTGTGACCATATCTTTGATCCAAATTGACCCTGACAGTTTGTTGAGCCAAGACAGTTACATAGCATGGACTCCTCTTAGGGTTTGTGAGCCATTGAAGTGATTCTCTAGCCTCTTGAACCATCATGACAGTTCAGGAGCCACTTATCTGAAAACTTTTTCAGCTTCCATATTTTTCATGAAGAGTTACTGATCTGTTAGTGGTACCGGTAGGTGGGGGCGCTCACCATCCACTCTCTTGTTGTAGAGCTGCCCTTTCCTTTCTTCCTTCTCTCTTTCCTTCCTTCGTTTTCCATCTTTCTTTCCTTCATTCTTTCCTCTTCCATCTGTCTACGGGTGACTGTACACTGAGTGTCAAGCCAAGTGGTTTCTTGTACACCAGGAATCCATTTTCCATACTAACCTGGGTGGTAACCATATAACCAAATTATGGCGACTGATGGCTTAGTGGGTAATTAAGACGTTCCAATTTGATTGAACCAGTGCAGGTTTATATCCAAGGGGTGGTTGGGGTTTATTGCTCACATAGACTAATGTCACTCATAGATTAGTGAGGGTGGTCACTCTCATCTCAAGTGTCAGCACCAGCTTGCCGATCCCCAGGTTCCTATGCTCCTTATGGGGCAACACAGGATTAGCTGGATGATGAAATGTTACTGCTCTGTCATCTCACGATTCATACTGGCACTTCTACACTCTTAGTTACTTGTAACCTGTAGAAACCTTTTCATAAATGCTGTCATACAATAATCTAACCATCAGTTTATATAAGTTACACATATGTACTTGTTGTGCATAAGAAAGGTGTAGTCATGGTGAACTGATAGCAAGATTTTTTAAAAAGTGAATTGATAAAATACATTTGGTAAAACTGGAGGGGCAAATAAGTTACTGTTGTTGCATAGCCCAGGTCTGCCTGACCAAGCTGACACATTGACCGTAGACAAGCAACTGCTCCTGTGAGCTTAGCCCATAGTTTTTCTACACAATTGATGTGCCAGTGTCATATTGTAGCATGTGCTGTACAGTGCATCATATGTTTGTTACTAAGTATGTTGTTTGGGTCTGTGATTCCAGCCAACTCAGATCTAAGCTGATAACGTAGAGGGCTTGGCTGGGCGACGTCCTGATCTAAACCTAGCTAGACGTAGTCAGTCACCTCTATTTACAGAAGCAAACACCGGTACTGTAAGTGAGTAAAGGGAGTGGTGATAGCCAGTAAATAAAGGGAGCTGATGATACCTTGTTCCTAGGAGTGTGGTAGCTACTTAGTGATCATTATCAGATACAGTAGCTACTGGCAGTAAATTGGTGTCACATTTTATAACCAGTGGTACTTATCACCAGTATTGGCTTACATTCTGATCTAGCTATTGTATTTTATACTTATATTTTGTAGGAGGGGATATTGAGTTGTTTCACAAAAATGCAACCATTACCTGATGTAGCTAGCAATAAACTACAGCAACTAGTATTTTTCAAGGTATAGTGCTGGTATATACAATAACTACCATACTATTTTATAGCTACAGTATTTTCTTAAGATATACTGTATCCAGCTGTTTATTAATATTTGTATTTTTTCTTTGCAGATATCGACTATGTCTGAGCAAGAGACCAGCAGAAGTGTGGGGAGCTGCAGCACCTCCAAAACCCAGGGTGAAAACCTGGAAGATACTGGTAAGGGGGACACCACCGTAGGGGCAGCACAAGTAGACACCAGCCAGGGTGTTCAGCAAGAAAGTACCACTCAAGGAGCCTTACAGAGCGGCAACAACCAAGAAAATAAAAACAAGGGGAATAGTAATCTAGAAGCAGCAAAGAGAAGTACCAGACAAGAGGGCATTAGTCAGGGAGCAGTAACAGAAAACACCAGTGAGGAATCCTCAGAAGAAAGTATCACCCAGGATCTGTCACAGGATAGCAACCTTAAAGTAGCAAAGATAGATATCAGCCAGAAAGATACCAATCCGTCAGAAGCAGATACTATCCAGAATGATATCAGGCTATCAGAGGTAGATTCCAGTCAGAAAGATTTATCGAAGAAGAATAACAGCCAGAAAGGTAGCAAACTATCAGAGGAAGATACCATCCAGAAAGATACAAAACTTTCAAAAGTTGATAAAAGCCAGAAAGATACCACACTGTTAGAGGTAGATACCAGCCAGAAAGGTGTCAAATCCAAGGACACTAGTCAAAGTTTACAGGACTTCAGTCAGGAAGTGAAGCAAGAAATATATTTGGAGGATACCAGGCAAGAAGCAAAAGAAAGTAGCATCAGCCAAGGCACACTACAGGGTGATACAAGACAGGAGGGAATACAGAGAAACATCAGCCAAGTAGCAAATCGGAGGGACACCAGCCAAGGTGCAGCAGAAGGGGATATCAAGCAGGGAGACAACAAACAAGAAGACACCAGACCTGAAGTGCTCCAAGTTGATAACAGCCAAAAAGGTATCTGCCAGAGAGATTCAAGTGAAGAAGCAGCACAGGGTCAATGTGGTCCCACCCTTAGCACTTGCATAAGCAGTGATACTGGAATGGGAAACACTATATTTTCATCTCCAGAAAAAAGTGATAGTGAGGGTGGTGACTTGAAGGATGACAAGAATGGCATTGGCTGTGATTATTTGAGAAAAGATATTGGAGAGGGACTGTCAAAGAATGCTTCAAGTAGGAATAAGGAGAACATATCTAGTACAAGAGAGAAAATACATTCTAGTGATAAATCTAGTGAGGACAGTGCCACCTTAAGTGAAGGGCTAAAAAACAGTGTTACAGTGTTGAAGAAGAGTGGTCATAAGGAGGTACAAGATAGTGTGTCTCACATAGGGAAAAATAAAGCTGAGGATTGTCCTAGTAGCAGTGTAGACGAAGGTATAGATTTGCATGATTCAAGTGATGCACTTGAAAATTCAGGTGATGAAGACAACGAAAATATTTTTGAAAAAGCAAAGCTTTGTGATGACTTGTGTGGTGGTGATGACAGTGGTGTTAGTGCAGATGGGAAGAAGGGGGACACAGAAAGTACATGTAATTCAAGCAATACCTGTGAGACAAAGCTTAGATTGGCAGATATGCATGAAACACAGGAACCAGAAATACTTGCTAGAGGTGAGGGGGTTGATATTTTACCAAAGTGCATTGATAAGCAACAACATAAGCCAGACTTGAGTAAGGAAAACTCCAGTGAACCATCACAGCTTAACAGCCAAAACATTGCAAAAAGCAACTTGCACATAGAGGGTACCAGTAATCTTGGTGCAGACCATAATAGTATAAGTGGATGCAGTCTTGGCGTGGTCAATAGAAACCTGACCGAAAATGGAAATACTGGTGTGGAGGGTTGCAGTGTGAATGCACAAGGATGCACTGTTGATA
Organism: Birgus latro; assembly: GCA_018397915.1. Taxonomy (NCBI): domain Eukaryota; kingdom Metazoa; phylum Arthropoda; class Malacostraca; order Decapoda; family Coenobitidae; genus Birgus; species Birgus latro. The sequence goes on from JAGKTI010002512.1 coordinate 61,815, forward strand.
TGTTGGATTGTAATGTGGATGCAGATTGTTATACTCCGGGGGACAATCTTGTGTGTACAGATGACCCTATACGTGACACTGACTCTGAAGCAGGTGACTCCTGCTGTAGCGAAGACCAAGACCATGGAGAAGCATGTCATGGTGAAAATGGCTGTGTACATGGGGTAGATGGAAATGCCTTAGACCAGAACTGGGACTATGTAGTTGATGAAGAGTTCAATGTGCCCAGGAAACCCATTTTCAATGGCTCTGCAGATCAGCTGGAGAGACGGAGTAGTCTTAAGAGGAAAGCAAGCGAAGAACCAGAAGGTGACTATGCATTGTGCTGTAGTTTACATATGCTGTATTAGCTACCAGGTATTTAGAGGCATTTTATGTATAGCCTAAATGGTAAACCATTCATGGTAACTTTTTTTATCCATAATGATGAATCTGCTTCTTTAGTTAGCTACTTTACCCCGAATTCTGTTCTGTATGAGTTTTCTTTGCTAATACAGTATATTGCAAATGTAGATTGCATAAGGTATGTATCCTTTAAATAATTTGTCACTCAATTACTTACCATAGCTTATCAGAATTATGATTCATAGTGTTATGGTTTTGCTTAACCACAGTCTGTCTGGCCAAGCAGACCCTTCAACCACAAGTAAACAACTGCATCTGTGAGGCTAACCAGCAGGTATAGGACAGTACATACATTATAGAGAACTGGCTCCCCCTTGTGATAGACAGCAGGGTCTGACTAAGGTCCTGCCCATGGTGAGGTGCAGGGAATTATGAGGAGTTTTTGCTCTTGGTTAGACAGCCAGGGTACACAGCACCACCCCATGTTTTATTTTTTGTGTGTGTGTGTCTAACTCTGGGCATAGGCTTTACAGCCTGCTATTACATACCATACACCTCTACATGCCACCACTTCGGCACTAACACCCACCTTCGATATTGAATACATGCTAGGGCTGTCTCATACAGGACTGGTGTATTAGTATTAGCGGGGGTATTTTTACGACATGTCGGCGGGTCTTCGGGTAGATCAGTAAAGCCTGATTTCGTTTCGTTTCGTTTAATTTTTGAAAGCTGCAACATGCTTCCATGCGTCGGCCTTTTTGGCTTGGAGCGTGTAGCATTTTATGACCGGATGCCCTTCCTGATGTCTACCAATGACCCTTGGGTGGATTCGATCCTCCGACCCTACAGCCAGAGTGGCTGTTCCCTGCCCCAGCGGAGATTTGAACCTCGGTCTGTCGGGACTGCAGGCCACCTCTCTATCGATTGCGTCATTGCATATGAAAGTGTGTTGCTTCTGACAGTCACTTGAGCAAATCTTAGGTAGTGGTGATTTGACCGTGAATTTCCTTGGTTACCATACTGGCTGTTTCGTTTCGTTTCATTTTTGAAGGCTCCAACATGCTTGCATGCGTCGGCCTTGGTCACCTAATGGTGGCTGTCCATGCTGCTCGATCCCTGGCAGACTCCCTGTTCAGTCCCTTAACCCTTAAGTCACACTTAATGACCTCATCCCATGTCTTTCTTGGTCTACCCCTCCCAACCCCTCCTCCAATATTAACACCTCTCACCCTCAGTACCCAATTATCATCCCCCATCCTCTCCACATGTCCAAACCACCTCAGCCTACCTCTCTTTATCACAACACCAATACACTCCAGTTCCATCCTGCCTCTCAACTCTTCCATCGTAAACCCAGTCCCCCCAGGCCTTGCACACAGGGACGCACTGCACATCCATCTAATCATTGTCATTTCTGTATGTTTAAATCTGTGAATATCCTCTTCCTTTACTGCCCAGGTCTCACTACCAAACAGCATCACACTCCTAACACATGCTGCATACAAAGACCCCTTAGCACGTAAGGAGAGTCCTCTCAATGTCAGGAGAGGCAACAGCTCCCTGAACTTCTTCCAACCACTTCTCACCCTAGCAACCGAGCTAACTCCAGCCCCACCTCCGGCACATAACATGTCTCCCAAATAACGAAACTCCTCCACACACTCAAGAGACTCACCTGCAAGTTCAACCCTCTCACGCCTAACAATCTCCACCTGCTCTCCCCGACACACTGCACACATGAAATCAGCATCATCTCGCAGTCTACCTCTAATACCACTACATCTCTTGTGCACCCATTTATCACAAACACTACACAATATGGAATTACTTCCCACACTCTTGTGGCAAACTGCACATGGCCACTCTCCCTCTCCTCTGATTGTACCGCCACCAGCCGTAGATATCATCACTTTTGTTTTATCTGCATTTACCCTTAAGCCCTTGTACCCCATACCATCTCTCCACTTCTTAAATCTTTCCTCCGCCTCCCCTTCATTCTCAGCAATCAACACCAAATCATCGGCATACAGAATCTCCCATGGAAGCCCATCTCTGAAGTCACATGAGAGGGCTTCAAGCACCATGATAAACAACAAGGGACTCAAAACTGACCCCTGATGCACACCAACATTCACGGAAAACTCATCACTCAAAGCTCCATTCACTCTTACCTGGGTGCGAGCACCCATGTACATGGCCATAACCACCCTAACCAGCCACTCTTCCAACCCTAGCTTTCTCATTGCCCACTTCACCACCTCTCTAGGGACTCTGTCAAAGGCCTTTTCCAGATCAACAAAAACAAAATACAATTCCCTTTTCTTTCCAGTATATTTTTCCTAAAGCTGTCGAACAATGAATATGGCATCAGTGGTCCCCCTGCCTGGCATAAACCCAAACTGCATCTCATCGATATTCACTCTTTCTCTAATCATACCTTCTAGAACTCTCTCCATTACTTTCATTATCTGATCTAAGAGCTTTATACCTCTGTAATTTCCCCTTTCCAGGGCATCATCCTTTGTACACATTTACAGTTACACTCTTCAGCCAATCATCTGGGACAACACATTCATATATAATCATATTTATCAGGTCAGTGACTAACCTCACCCCAGTATCTCCTGAGGCCTTCAACATTTCAGCAGTCAACCCAGACACACCTGCCGCCTTCCCCACCCGCATCCTGCCTATTGCCTCACTCACAGTAGCAGCATCAATCAAAGGCCAAGGGCCAAACACTGGATCAGCTGGCTCCAAACCTTCTCTATCCCAATCAAACTCCTCATTCAACAACCGGCTATAATGGTCTCTCCATGCATCTTTAATATCCTCACTGTTCACTACTATCCTTCCATCATCATTCTTCACACACTGCTCACCTACAATGCCCCGATTATCCCTCTTCACCTGATTTGGCACCCTAAAAATCATATTTTTCCTTTCTCCATGATTTAGATTATCAAGTAAAAATCTCTGTGACTCAGACTTCACCCTGTATACCTCTCTTCCAGCCCTGCACTTGGCAGCCAAGTATTCCTCCCTGTTACCACCATCAGTGGATGGTAGCTATCGTGTTCGGAATACAAAAGCCTATGAGAAGTTTGTAATAGGAGCATGGGCAGTATGAGTGGGCTCTGGCACTACAGAACAGATAAGAGACTTGCAAAGAGATGTTATGGACATATTCCAAGAATATGCATTGATAGAATGTCAGAGAAAGTCTTGGATATGGACTGAGCTCATTGCTGGAGAAGGCTGAAGAATTGAATGTTAGATACTTTATGCATAGAGGAGACAGGAAGAGGAGTAACAGCGAGATTTATGAAAGGATCAAATAGGTTGGAGACAGTTTTGTCATGGTCAGTCCGACACTACCGTATTGTGTAATGCAGTAAACTCTCAGTTATCGTCGTTTCGTTTCGTTTTTGAAGGCTGCAACATGCTTGCATGCGTCGGCCTTTTTGGATTGGAGCGTGTAGCATTTTACGACCGGATGCCCTTCATCACAATATCCGGCCCAACACAATATCCAGCGCTGCTGGCTTGACTCTATTAAAGCAATATCTGGCACCGAAATGGGATGTAGCTGACAGCTGTATGCAATATCTGGCAGCGAAATTGGATGTAGCTGACAGCTGTATGCGATATCTGGCATTGAGGAGCGTAGGAGCCCGGGGCTAAGCAGATTGGTCCTGACATATAAGATGAGAGTGACCAGCCACACTCATCCCTGAGTGGCATTACCTGAGCAGTAAACCCCAACCACCCCTTGGATATAAACCTTCACCAGCTCAATCCGATTGGATCACCTCAATTAGGCTATCCACTAAACTACCAGGCGCCATAATTTGGTTATATGGTTACCACCCAGCTTAGTAAGTGGTTTCCTGCTGTACAGGAAACCATTTGGCATGTCACTCAGTGTAGAGTCACCCACAGGCAGAAGGAAGAAGAAAGAATGAAGAAAAGATAGACAGAAGAGGGAGTGTAAAGTCACCCGTAGGCAGAATGATAAGGAAAGAATGAAGGAAAGAAAGACAGGAGGATGGAAGGAAAGAAGGATGGAGGA
>JAGKTI010002513.1:0-18195 GCA_018397915.1 Birgus latro
CCACACCATTCCGAAAAAAGCGAAATTCCGATAAAAGCGACAATCAGACTTCCCCCTGCTAATCCGGACTTTTTCCAATAATATTAGACATTAGTCCGGATTGCATGAATTGTTTTTAAACTGTTTTCGCTACCACTGTGGTACTGTACTGTGTTATAACTTCACTACATTAATCAAATGGTATAATATATATAATACTACTGTATTGTACACTGACAACGTGTCTTTTATTTACCTTATTGTGGTGAACAAAGCTGAATTGGTCAGGTAGTCCGGACTGCTTCTGCCTTCATTGGACTTTTTCCAATATATATAGGAATTTAGTCTAGTAGCTTCTCAAGTACGATAAAAGCGAATTCCGGTCTATTGAAGTCCATTATACTGTATCGAGGTTTTACTGTATATATGAAATCACTCGATTATCCTGACGCTCTGTATCTGGACATGCTCCATATCCAAACGTTAGGCCTTGGCTGTATTATGTCCATATCTGGATTTCTTTGTCCATATCCCCAAAAAATTTCTGACTGCCAGTCGGGCAGCCTACAAATTTAAAAAATTAGTCGGGTGGTCGGCCAGCCTCTCTGGCTGGGTGCTGGTAATAGACCCTAACCCACCAGCTCAGCAAAAATGGCCATCCGCCTCCTCGCTGAATGGGTCCCTCGGCTTCCCGAATCACCAAGACGTTCACAGCCGCATGTGAGTAATACAGACCCTAACCCACAAGCTGAGCAGAAATGGCCGTCCGCCCCCTACCGAATGGTCAAATTCACCTGTCTGCCCTCTCAAGCCTAGCCATGTGCTGGTAAAAGAACGTAACCCACCAGCTGAGCAGAAATAGCTGTCCAGCTCCCTACCGAATGATCAAAGTCGCCTGGCTGCCCTCTTGAGCTGAGCTGCACGCTGGTAAAAGAACGTAACTCACCAGCTGAGTAGAAATGGCTGTCCGCCTCCCTACCGAATGGTCAAAGTCACCTAGCCAACCAGCAGAGACATGGCATGGCTGTGTTCAGTGGTGGTTACGACACGCCCTCTCTCATTGTCCAGCACCAATGGTTGGAGAAGGAGGAGTTTTCCGACATTTGTTAAGCAATTACTAGTGATGGGCAATACCAGTGATTAAATTTAGATATGATACCAATTGCTTTGTTGGCCAGTATTGATGGTATTGATTAACGATGCCGACAGCTAGGTTGTGTCATAATTACAGTAATACCTTTTCAGTCTGATGAACTACTAAAAATTTAATAAAATCACTCACTACAGGCTCAGTCCAGGTTAAAATAATTATATGGCCACTATTTTTGAGGAACAAGAGCACCAAAACTGCCATTCAGTGCGTTAATAAATCTTGAAATCATCACTTCTCAATGAAATAGTATTTTTGAAAAAACGTTTTCAATTAATGGGAAAGCCTATTCTAGTACTCATAGTAATCGATACCTAGCCATCAGTACTGGTACTTGCAGATGAACAGTTAATATCGGAAGTATCGATATTTTGGTACTGATATGGCCACTAGTGATTATGTTAGCCACTAAACCACACGCGATTACTGTACACCAACTAGAGGCTAGTGGGTTACAATGCCTGTCTGCCATTCACTGGGTGGTTAGTACAGTACTTCATTAAAATTCTTTTTGCAGCCTTCGTCTTCTTCTTTTATTTATTTGTGGATTTTTGTTTATGCATTGTTTTCTTAGTGTCAGGCATTATACTGGATATTCCCAAGAGAGTTTTGATGTCAAAATAACTGAAAGACCAAAGAAGACTGCCACAATTAAAAGGGATACTGTACATATATGTAGGATATTTGTGGATTTTTGTTGTTTATGCACTGTTTTCTTCATATCTAGCATTATATTGGATATTCCCATGTGCGTTTTGATGTCTAAATAATTAAAAGACCGAAGAACACTGCCACAATTAGGAGAGGTACTGTACATATTGGCAGGGCATAGGTAGGGTGTGGGTTGGTAGGGTATTGCTCATGTACTGATGGCTCTTTTACATTGGATAATTGAGGAATAACTGTACATCATCACCATCATCATCATCTTCATTTTTCGTCATTCTGTTCCCATATTCAAACTGGGGTTGGACGTGCGATGGCTTTTCTCCACCGCTTCCTATCCTGGATTAAATCTTCTCCAATACCCAGTCCTTCCATATCTTGCATTACAACACTTTTCCATGTCTTCTTAGGTCTTCCTGGCAGTCGACATCCCACCACTTCCAGTTCCTCTGATATTCTCACACAGCTCCCTTCCTCACTCCTCCTCACGTGACCAAACCATCAAAGCCGCTTCCGCCTCAAGATGATATCAAGACCCTTCACCCCGCATCTTCTGGCTACCTCCTCACTCAAAACTCTGTCCATCCATTTCACTCCCGCCGTGTATCTTAACATTCTACAATCAGTACTCCCCAGAACATTCAACAGTCTATCTGTCAAAGCCCATGTTTCAGCATCATATATCAATACTGGTCTAATGCAGGCCTCATATATTTTACTTCTGTGTCTCAATGGTATGTGTTTGTTGACCAGTAGGCTAGCTATTTCCTTCCACTTTAACCATGCTGATGCCACTCTTGTTCTAACTGATCTCTCCACCCCTGCTTCACAGTCCAATACATCTCCTAGATTGAAGAACTGCTGCACTTCCTGTAGTGTGCCCCCATTCACCTCCAGCGCATCCTCTGCATCATCTCCTTCCATCTCTTTTCTTATGCAGGCTGGGCAGTGGAAATTTTGCAAATTCTGCAGACCTGAACACCTTCTATGGCACCACTTATTACATTCCGTGCACAACAATTAATTCACTCCTACTCCTCTGCCACAGCATCCACATGGCCATTTTCCTGGCTGAATTCTTTCTACTGGTTTCTTGCCTGTCACCATTACTTTTGTCTTATCCATATTTATTTTCATTCCCCTCTTCTCCATTCCATTTTTCCATCTATTAAACATTTCCACCACTTCTTCCTTAGTCTCCGCTGTCAGCACTAAGTCATCAGCATACAGCAATTCCCATGGGCCTTCCCCCCCTACATTCCTGTGTTGCCTCCTCCATTATTATGTTAAACGGCAATGGAGGGATTACTGTACAGTATATACATAATGTACTGGAGTCAGACTGGAGTATGATGTCCCCATGGTCAAGATAAATCAACATAAGAGTTATGGAAAAGGGAGTGAAGCTGATGATGAATAATGAGGGATGGTGCTGATCACAGAGAATGAAAGGGTAGTGAAAGAAAGATTCAGGAAGTGGAGAGATGGAATGGGGGTACAAGGGTTTGACAGTATTCATCCATCACCCAATCCTACATTGCCCCATGAAAAGCGCAGGAGCCCAGGGCTTTGAGAGTAAACATGGTTAAAACAAGTGTTGATATCTAGGGCAGGCAGTGGTCCTATCAAAGCAGAACGAGTGTAGGAAGTACTGTAATCCCATTTTGTGCAGGGTTTGTGATTTAGTGGATCCATAAGAAATGTAGAGGTATCAAAGACTGATTGGATAATAATGCTGATTTTGTGTGCAGTAAGAATAGGACAGCATACAGAAGCAGAGAGACAGGAATGAATTAATCCTCCTAGAAAGTCTCCCGAGTGTGTGGCAAAAATCGGTTATTTGATGGGCATGATAAGTGCTGGAGGTGAGGCTGGAGCTAGCTTGGTAGCAAGGGTAAGGAGTGGCTGGAAGTTCAGGGAGTTGTTCTTCTGACACTGAATGGGCTCTCCCTCCATGCTAAGGGGTTGTTATGTGCAGATTCTGTTAGGAGTGTAATGCTGTACAGCAGTAAGACTTGGGCACTGAAGGTGAAGAATATCTGTAGGTTGCAAACCAAGAGAGATGAGAAAGATTAGATGGATGCATAGTGCATCCTTGAATGACAGGCCTCTGGGAGTTAGGACTGTGAATGAAGAGTTGAGAGGAAGGATGCATATTGAATACATAAGTGTTTTGATATGGTAGAGTGAGATGATTTGGGCAAGTGGACAGAATGGAGGATGGCAAATAGATAGGGGTGAAAGATGTGAACATTGAGGTTAGAGTTATGAGTGGCAGACCTTAAAACTTGCGAGGAAGTTTTGGAGTGAGACCTCAGGGATATGAGGGACTGAATACAGAGGCTGCCAGAGATAAGTGTGGAGAGCTGCTATTAGGTGACCAAAGCCGACACATGCAAGCATGCTGGAAACTTTATGAATGAATTAACGAATGAAGTACAGTATGCTCGATTTAACAAACTAATTCAGCCAATCCCTATTCCATTACCTCAAATTTTCCGCTAAATCGAGTTTCGTAACCAAGGCTCAATACAGTATAAGGGAAACTTTTCTGGTAATCTTAGGTACAGAACTTTCCACTAAATCCTTGAAGCCAATGGTCAAGCTGATGCGCACCCAAACCTAGCAAAACTAGGCTAACGCTCAATCCTACACACGGCAGTCTGAACCCATAATTAATACCCCCACTTAAAAGCATTATTGTGTACATGTTAACAGTGATACATACAGTACTGACTTAGTAATAACATATGCACACATAAGAATATGGTGAGGATAGTAGTGTACTAAATACTGTAGTAAACAGAGATAGTACACTATAGTGGGGCCCCTTGGATAGCGACCTTATTAGTCCACCAAAATGGCTGCTATCCATGAAATCGCTACCCGAGGGGCAAACTTCTTACCTAAAAAAATTAATACAGTCCTGGACTCCTTCAGCTATACCCCTAATTTTCTCCATTACCCATCAATATCACATCATATTTCTTCAGTACTGTAATAAGATAAACGTATACTACATATTCAAAAAATTATCTTTTTCTTTTCCTCCATGCAGTATTGTTTCTTTGGCTTGCCATGCATGTATTGTCTGGCCTTTTCGGTCACTTTTACATTACCAGCACTTCCTGTTTTTTGCCTGGGCCACCACCACCACTTGGGCCAGCCCCCGAAGTTGAAGCCGTGATATTAGAACACTCAGTAGCCAGAGGTCACAAAAAACTTTAACAATGTCGAGAGACTGTGACAAGTCGAATGAATGCGCGGCGTGTGGATAAACAAACAATCTTCTTCTTCTTCTTGGGGTAACTGCAGGGAGGTTCACCTTCCACCCGTCAGTATCACCTAGATACCGGCATTCCCCCAAAAGAAAAGTAAAGGTAAAGGAAAAATTTAAAACTGTAAAATTTGGTAGGAGAGAGATAGTTGAAGATTAGTTATAAGAAAAGCTTAAGATACATACTTTCATTCAACATGGGTCAATGAACTGAAAGACGATATTTGGTTAGTTTACAGATTTCCTTCACCTAGATTGATTACGCACGAGTCCGGGGGAAATAGTAGTCAGATAGATTATTTCCTGGTCAGGAGGGTTGATAGGAGATTAGTGAGGGATGTTAGAGTTATAGGAAGCGAGCAGTGTGTGCAGCAGCACAAACTGTTGATTTGTGACATGGTGCTTAAGGAACGAATGACGAGAAGGAGGACATATGTACCTAGGAGGAAAATATGGAAGCTGGGAAACCAATCAGTAAGGGATGCCTTTTATAGTGAGATGAGGAGAGTGGTGGCTGAACAGGAAGCCGTAGATAGAGACGTTAATGAACAGTATAGAGCCCTTAAGAACAGCCTCTTGAGAGTTACCGATGCAGTATGTGGATGGACAGGGGGCCCACCAAGACATAAAGTGACTTGGTGGTGGGATGAGAGTGTAGAGGCTGCAGTTAAGGAGAAAAGAAGGCTTTTTCGGGAATGGAAGAAGGGTGGTAACAGGGAGGAGTACTTGGCTGCCAAGGCAGGGCTAGAAGAGAGGTATACAGGGCGAAGTCTGAGTCACAGAGACTTTTACTTGATAATCTAAATCATGAAGGAAGGAAAAATATGGTTTTTAGGGTGGCAAATCAGGTGAAGAGAGATAATCGGGACATTGTAGGCGAGCAGTGTGTGAAGAATGATGAAGGAAGGGTAGTGGTGAACAGTGAGGATATTAAAGATGCATGGAGAGAGCAGTATAGCCGGTTGTTGAATGAGGAGTTTGATTGGGATAGGGAAGGTTTGGAGCCAGCTGATCCGGTGTTTGGGCCTTGGCCTTTGATTGACGCTGCTACTGTGAGTGAGGCAATAGGCAGGACGCGGGTGGGGAAGGCGGCAGGTGTGTCTGGGTTGACTGCTGAAATGTTGAAGGCCTCAGGAGATATTGGGGTGAGGTTAGTCACTGACCTGATAAATATGATTATATATGAGTGTGTGGTCCCAGATGACTGGCTGAAGAATGTAATTGTAAATGTGTACAAAGGGAAGGATGATGCCCTGGAAAGGGGAAATTACAGAGGTATAAAGCTCTTAGATCAGATAATGAAAGTAATGGAGAGAGTTCTAGAAGGTATGATTAGAGAAAGAGTGAATATCAATGAGATGCAGTTCGGGTTTATGCCAGGCAGGGGGACCACTGATGCCATATTCATTGTTCGACAGCTTCAGGAAAAATATATTGGAAAGAAAAGGGAATTGTATTTTGTTTTTGTTGATTTGGAAAAGGCCTTTGACAGAGTCCCTAGATAGGTGGTGAAGTGGGCAATGAGAAAGCTGGGGTTGGAAGAGTGGCTGGTTAGGGTGGTTATGGCCATGTACATGGGTGCTCGCACCCAGGCAAGAGTGAATGGAGTTTTGAGTGATGAGTTTCCCGTGAATGTTGGTGTGCATCAGGGGTCAGTTTTGAGTCCCTTGTTGTTTATCATGGTGCTCGAAGCCCTCTCACGTGACTTCAGAGATGGACTCCCATGGGAGATGTTGTATGCTGATGATTTGGTGTTGATTGCAGAGAATGAAGGGGAGGCTGAGGAAAGATTTAAGAAGTGAAGAGATGGTATGGGGTACAAGGGCTTAAGGGTAAATGCAGATAAAACAAAAGTGATGATATCTCGGGTTGGTGGCGGTACAATCAGAGGAGAGGGAGAGTGGCCATGTGCAGTTTGCCACATGGGTGTGGGAAGTAATTCCATCTTGTGCAGTGTTTGTGATAGATGGGTGCACAAGAGATGTAATGGTATTAGAGGTAGACTGCGAGATAATGCTGATTTCATGTGCGCGGTGTGTCGGGGAGAGCAGGTGGAGATTGTTAGGCGTGAGAGGGTTGAATTTGCAGGTGAGTCTCTTGAGTGTGTGGAGGAGTTTTGTTATCTGGGAGACATGTTATGTGCCGGAGGTGGGGCTGGAGTTAGCACGGTTGCTAGAGTGAGAAGTGGTTGGAAGAAGTTCAGGGAGCCGTTGCCTCTCCTGACATTGAGAGGACTCTCCTTATGTGCTAAGGGGTCTTTGTATGCAGCATGTGTTAGAAGTGTGATGCTGTATGGTTAGTGAGACCTGGGCAGTAAAGGAAGAGGATATTCGCAGGTTTAAACGTACAGAAATGTCAATGATTAGGTGGATGTGCAGTGCGTCCCTGCATGCAAGGCCTGGGGGGGCTGGGTTTACAATAGAAGAGTTGAGAGGTAGGATGGGACTGGGGTGTATTGGTGTTGTGATGAGGAGAGGTAGGCTGAGGTGGTTTGGACATGTGGAGGGGATGGGGGATGATAACTGGGTGCAGAGGGTGAGAAGTGTTAATATTGGGGGAGGGGTTGGGAGGGGTAGACCGAGAAAGACATGGGACGAGGTCATTAAATGTGACTTAAGGGTTAAGGGACTGAATAGGGAGGCTGCCAGAGACCGAGCAGCGTGGAGAGCCGCCATTAGGTGACCAAGGCCGACACATGCAAGCATGTTGGAGCCTTCAAAAACGAAAACGAAAAACGAAAACGAAACAGTGAAGGCCGGGCCATACATTAGCCCGGTCAGTGGGGTGTTGGCTGATTAAAATAACAGTAAGGGGGAAGACAGGGCCTGGGGAATGCCCAGCACACAAGCCCTATCTTCTGCTGGCTTTGTGGTGTGTGTGTGAATGACGATAGACTCGCACTCACTATCAGTGTTACCAGCTCGCTACGTGTTAAATGCCTAGTGGATTTTCGCTAACCGTGCAGCATTAATCGCTGTGAGATCGTTTCATTCCTGTTGCTATCCATGGATTCGCTACCCCCAAAAACGCTACCTGAGGGGCTCCACTGTACAATAAGGTTTACCTCCAAAAGTAGGGGTTCTGCACTTGTTGCAGTAATATGCCTGATACAGGCAGCCATACTGGCCCCCCCAAACCTGTGTCAGGCCTGGGTGTGGTTTAGTCACTGTCAGAACCACCCTCCATCAGCACTTGAGGTGGTACAGGGGTGACAGAGGGGCTGGGGAGCATCAAGGATGGCACTCCATCACCTCAATTATTTCCAATTTCTGGCCAAGATAAAGTCTCACTCTCTCCTTCTTTTCCTGAACCTTACGCATGGTTCATGAAGGCTTTAGTTTACTGAAAAAAAAAACACAAATATGGCAGCAATACCAAGGCAAAGCTGCACACACGCAAAGCAGTTGTTTACAGCTGGGGGATCACATGAGGACTGCATGCATGGCAGGGACGTGTGGCAACATTGCACACCGACAGTCAGGGGAGTGTTTCTGATATGGGCACGATGACATGCTCGATTTACAGGACTTTTTCCGTAATTAGGTGGTTTTTGGAATGGAATATCCTTAACAGATTTTAATGGAAATTTGCCTTTAAATCGGGCAATAAAATACCAGAAAAAAATGATTCCATTATCTTGGGCCTCCGCTAAATCAGCGTTGATTAAATAGAGCATCTACTGTACATCAAACCTTATGTACAGTATGCAGATAATGATGTTCTGTGTGCTACTACTGACCTGGATCTTTGCAAACTAGCTCAAAGTTCTAAGGTATGAAGGTAAGCGTTGATAAGAGTAAAGACATGGTTGTTCAGAAAGGTAACACACTCTGCATTTAAAATATGGAGAAGTCAGTGTCACTAAAGATCGATCAAAATACCTCGGAAGCAACAATGACAATTCCCAATTAATCTTGATCGAATGAATTTCATATTGACCTTCAATGTTTATGAAAATAAGCATCGGCACGACAGTCAATATGGGATATCGAGAGTAGTCAAAATACAGTATCTTTAGTTTTCATCATCATCTAATCCTCCTCCTCATCATCATCTAATCCTGTGTTGCCCCATGGGAAGTATATGACCCTGGGGCTACGCAAGCTGGTCCTGACATTCAAGATGAGAGCGACCAGCCTCACACATCCCTGAGTGGCATTCTGTGAGCAATAAACCCCAACCACCCCTTGGATATAAACCTGCACAGGCTCAATCTAGCTGAAGCGCCTTGATTACCCACTATACCACCAGGTGCCATAATTTGACCATCTGACCTATGCTCCTCGTGGGGCAACGTAGGATTAGATGATGGATGGATGGATGGATTACCACCCAGCATAGTAAATGGTTAACTGGTGTACTGGAAACCATCTGGCTTGTCACTCCGTGTAGAGTCACCTGTAGACAGAAAGAAGAGGAAAGAATGAAGGAAAGAAAGCCAGAAGAGGAAGGAAGGAAAGGAAGAGGAAGAGAGGAAAGGGCAGTCACCCGAATCCAACACTACATCGAGTGAGTGGATGGTGAGTGCCCCCACCTACCACTAAAGGGGGAAACCTAAGTTCATCACTGGGAATATTATCATTATAATAATGTACCAGTACATTTAATATCACTAACTGTTGACAATGAATGGACAAATCTGTGCATACCGTATACAGATAAAGAACATTCCTCTGAAACTAAAATAGAAGTAAATAACCTGGAGACACAAAAGGTAAGGGGAAAATGTGTGATACACACTACAATGAGCGTCAACAATGACAGTTACTAGTATGCAGTAATTAAATTGCAGAAATTAATTCAGACTGGACTACATTAAACAAAACAGTCTACAAAAAGAACTAAATACTTGACAAAAAGATACACAGTTACAAAGAGAACACAAAGAATATTCATGAAATAAACTAATAACTAATAACAACTGAGAAAGACAATGCAGTGCTACATATGGTAAAGTTAAAGATCAGCTGGTTCAAGCACTCAAGACCAAACCTATCATTCTTGTCGAGCATCTCACTTCTCATACATACAGCCATTCTGAATACAGTACTGTATTTTTAGTCCCCTTGACACTATAAACTCATCTAAAAATTTCACGTAAAACACACATCATCATCATCCTGACCTTTTTTTCTCTTTAAACCTTTCCAGTAGGTAAACAGTGAAAAGTCTCTATGCCACGAGAAAATAGCGAAAAGTCTCTATGCCAGCAATGTTTATTTTGCAACCTAGCATAATAATTATAACTCTCATCTTAAATGTCAGGACCAACTTGCCTAGCCCCGGGCTTCTACACTCCTCTGTGGGGCGACATAAGATTGGATGATGGATGGATGGATAATTTTCATCATGTAAGGAAATTCACTACAGTATCACTGAAAATCCTCCAGCTGTTTTTCTTAATCTATATAATATAAAATTTGCTATTATATGTATCTATGTATTCATTTTACATGTATGAAACTATGGATGGTAAAATAAAGAAACACTTTGGAAAAGAAGAGCTAAGTGAATAGTACTGTATTATGTATATGAGAGTGGTAGCCTGGGAAATGAAATGCACTGAGGGAGAGTGCTCCATTACAATTACAGTACATACTGCTACGAAACATGGACACCGGTAAGTGATGGAGAAAGACTGCTTAACTCCAATCTGTCTGCTCATGATTGTTTAACTCCAGTCTGTCTGGCTAAGCAGACCCATTAACCACAGGTAAGCAATTGCTTCTATGGGGCTGTCCTACAGGTGCAGTACAGTACATACACCATGTAGGTAAGTGGCACCCGCTGGGAGTGTTGATATGATAAGGTAACTGGTGATGCTGTAATAGGAAAGCCCTAAACTAAATGGGGAAAAAGTTAAACAATGTAAAGGTAACAGACCTGGAAATAACATAAAATGGTTGTGAAAGCAAACAACGAAATGTAACAGTGTTTAAGCCAGGAGATTCTTCTGTCATGGCCATCCCCTGTGGGGGCATACCCGATCTACAGTGCCCTGAGTAGTGGGTTTAAATGCAACTGTGGTGGATAATACTTTGGGTGATGGCAATGTCATTTCATAGAATAAACATTTACCAGCAGGGAAGGAAGGTTGCTGGTTCGTTGAAAGCAGTGATAAGAAACAGGGAGGTGAGCATGGAAGTGAAAAAGTTGTTACATGACAGTATTGTGATACCAACTCTGACATATGGAAGTGAAGCTTGGACCCTGTTGGAAGGACAGAAGTCAAGAGTGAGAGCAGTGGATATGAGTTATTTGAGAGGAGCATGTGGAGTCACATGGAGAGACAGACTAACAAATGAGGAAGTGAAGGAGCGTTGTGGTGTGGTTGAGGACGTGATGGGAAGCGTTAGGAGAAACACGTTAAGGTGGTTTGGGCATGTGGAGAGGATGGAGAGTGAAAGATTGACGAGGAGAGTGTATGTGAGTGAGGTGGAGGGGGCGAGAGGGAGGGGGAGGCCGAGGATGAGATGGAGGGATGGAGTGGAGAGGTATAGGGGGAGGGGGGGTGTGAGTTGGGAGCGGGGTAGTGAAACGGCAGGGAACAGAGTGACATGGAGGCGATTTGTTTGTGACCACCCCGTTCGGGATTGAGGCGTCTGGCAATAGAAAGATAGACAGACAGTTCTTAGTGAAGATGTTTATAAACTGACACATACTGCACTTGACATTTCAAAGGCTTAAACTGAATTTGGATATTTAAAAGATTAACTATGGATCTAAGGTAACAAGAATACTCTCTAGTTGTAATTTATAAGCACAGCACTGTATTATGGGAAAAAATATACATTTAGTTTAAGAAACTGGTGTTACAGCCAATTTCTCTAAGCATTACTGCTTACCCTAAACAATTATCGGGCTAGAGAGAGTGGCACTGCATGTGATTCTGGTTGCAAAGTGCCTCACACAAAAATATTCCTGCCACTTCTCTCAACTGTACACCACTATTCATGTTTACTGGAGTTTTTTTTTTTTTAATGATAGGTGGTGGCAACCATCATCCATTCACTTGATGCAGTGCTGCCTACTTCTTCTTTAGGTGACTCTTAAGCAACAAGCTTAATGGTTTCCTGTAACCCAGGCAACCATTTACAATGCTGGGTGGTAACTATATAACCCAACAGACTAATGGGTTGATGTGGAATCTACTACAGTGCTTCTGTTAACTGGGTGGGGAGATGTTAATACAGCATCCATCCAGGAAACAAACCTCCACACTCTTCCCTGCATCTCACTGTGGCCATGATGGCTTTGTGGTTATTATGTTCGTATTTTGATCTGTAGTGTCTGAGTTTGGGCTCAAATTCAGTTAGGCTATGACAGATATTTAATGTGTGTGCTGGCAATATGTCCTTTCATATACAGTGCAAGCATGTGTTTGCAGCCTGTTGGTTCATACTTACGATGGATAATGACACACACAAATGAATAGTGATTAGAACACTTTGGCTTTTACATGCACTGTTCTCACTACTGATGCCTCTTCCTGAGTCATACCAGTTCCTGGCCAGTATGAAGGGTAATTTCTGAATATGACTCTCATTCCAAGGACAATGTTCAGTTCTGTAATGGATCTCAGAAAGTCTGCTCCAGATGTAGATACCCACTATATATTCCCTACTGTGATACACAATGGATATCTCATTCATGACTAGTGACTAACAGCTGGAATATGTTTATGCTGTATTGGTAGGGATAGAAGACCAGCAGACAATATTTTTAACAAAATTCTCAAATTATTTTCAGCAATATCAAGGATCTACCTTAAACCCCACAAATGTGTCCACTCCATTAACCACTCAGACACTCCCTCCATCAGGAAATCCTCTTATAGCTTCTGTAGTAGATTTTTTTTATGTTGCTACTCTTCATCCTGCCCTAGGGTGGGAAAGGAGAACCAGATAATAATGATGAACAAAAAAGGCTTCAGAGTACTGGCCACCTTGTTTTCCACTTCACTAACCAACTCGCCTGCCTTGTCTAGCTCTTCAATAACATACGATACTTCGAAGGTTTGAATGATATACAATTGCAGCTGTACAGCCCACTTCTTGATCCTTCATTTCATTTAGTTTTTGAAGGCTCCAACATGCTTGTATGCATTGACCTTGGTCACCTAATGGTGGCTCTCCATGCTGCTCGATCTCTGGCAGCTTCCATATTCAGTCCCTTATCCCTGAGGTCACACTTGATGACCTCATTCCAGGTCTTTTTCAGTCTACCTCTCACAACCCTACCCCTAACATTAACGCTTCTCACTTTCTGCACCCAATTATCATCCCCCATCCTCTCCACCTACCCAAACCATCTCAGTCTACCTCTCCTCATCACAACACTCCAGTCCCATCCTACCCCTCAACTCTTCCATCATAAACCTAACCCCCCCCAGGCCTCACACCCAGAGACTCACTGCACATCCACCTAATTGTTGTCATTTGTGTATGTCTGAGTTTGCAAATATCCTCTTACTTCACTGCCCAGGTCTCACTACCATACAGCATTACACTCCAAACACATGCTGCATACAAAGATCCCTTAGCATGGAGGGAGAGCTCTCTCAATTTTAAGGAGAGGCAACAGCTCCCTGAACTTCTTCCAACCACTCCTCACTCTAACCACAGAGCTAGCTCCAGCCCCACCTCCGGCACATAACACGTCTCCCAAATAACAGAACTCTTCCACACTCAAGAGACTCACTAGCAAGTTCAATCCTTTCATGCCTGACGATCTGCTCTCCCTGACACACAGCACATACGAAATCAGTATTATCTCGCAGTCTACCACTACCATCTTTTATGCACCCACTTGTCACAGACACTGCACAAAGTGGAATTATTTCCCACGCCTTTGTGGCAAATCGCACATGGCCACTCTCCCTCTTTGATAGTACCGCCACCAGCCCTAAATATCATCACTCGTTTTATCTGCATTTACTTTTAAGCCACTGTGCCCCATACTATCTCTCCACTTCCTAAATCTTTCCTCTGCCTCATTCCTCATTATATTTTTCTTGGTTCTGGATCCTGGCCATAAGAGTCCTGGGTCCCAGGAACTTTGACTGGCTAGTGATGAATGTTTTTTCCCTTCCTATTTCATGTAGAAGACTGTAAATTACCTTAAGATATCAATAATACTATGCAGATACACAGTCTGTGTGTGTGTGTATTTACCTATTTGTAGTATACAGGAATTGAGCTAAGCTCGTGTTGTCCTGTCTCCATATCTACATTCATCTAATCTAGTTTTAAATACATGAATGTTTTTCGCCTGCACCACCTCTTCGTCTAAGTCATTCCAAATACTTATGCTTCAGTTCAGGAAACTGAACCTTTTGAGATCATTAAGACATCTACTTTTCCTCAACTTGAAGCCATGACCTCTTGTTCTTCCATCAGCCAACACAAAAAGATCCTCTCTATCCACCCTTTCCAACTCTCTTACATTTCTAAATATCGTGATCAAGTCACCTCTTTCCCTTCTCTCGCGCAGTGTTGGTAACTTCAGTTTTTCCAATCTCTCCTCGTAGGTAAGTTCCCTTAAACGTGGTATCATCTTCATTGCCATCCATTGAACCCTCTCTAGTTTATCAATATGCTTCTTCAAATGAGGTGACCATACCACTGCCGCATACTCTGGTCTTGGTCTTATCATGGTCACTATCAACTCCCTCAACATTTCCTCATCCATATAGTTAAAAGCCACTCTCATGTTGGTCAGTAATCTATAAGTTCCCCCAATGATTTTGTTTATATGCTTTTCTGGTGACAAGTCATCCCGAATAATCACTCCCAAGTCATTCTCATCCTTTCTTTTACTAATTATCTCATTGTCCATTTTATATGTCCAGTGTGATCTTCTTTCACTTATTCCCATTTCTAATACATGACACTTCTGGCATTAAAGTCCATTTTCCAAGTCTGGCTCCAGCTGTGTAGTTTGTCCAAGTCCTCTTGCAGTTCTTTACAACTATCAATACATTTAAAATGTTTCATAATTTTAGCATCATCTGCAAACATACTCATATAACTATTCAAACCCTCTGGCAAATCATTTGCATATATCAGAAACATTATTGGGGCCAGGACAGAGCCCTGGGGTACTCCACTAGTCACATTTCTCCATTGTGAAACCTTGTCTCTTATTACTGTTCTCATCTGCCTTCCTATCAAATAATCTCCAATCCACTTTAATAGTTTCCCATGCACCCCTCCAAAGGTCCTCAACTTCCACAATAGTCTCTTATAGGGCACCCTGTCAAATGCTTTCTTAAGATCCAGATAGACACAGTCCGTCCATCCCTCTCTCTCCTGTACGACATCTATTACCCTACTGTAGAAACTTAATAGGTTAATAACACATGATCTTCTTTCCCTAAAGCCAAACTGTCTTGGTGTTATACTTCATTTTCTTCTAAATACTTTATCCATCTTTTTTTAATAACTTTCTCACATATTTTACAAACAATACTAGTAAGTGACACAGGTCTATAATTAAGTGGATCCTCCCTATCTCCTCCCTTACAGATTGGCACAATACTTGCTCTTTTCCAATCTTTAGGTAACTGTCCACTTTCAAGCGAGGTCTTGATGATGACATAAACTGGCCACACTAACTGGTCAGCACATTCCTTCAGGATTCATCCAGCCACACCATCTGGTCTCATTGCTTTTCTCACATGCAAATCCTTCATCAGCTGTAGCACCTCATTCATGTCAACTGTAATTTCGGCCATTTCCGTCAGCCTGGGTTCCATTTCAGGCTCCCTAAATTCGTCTTCCAATACATAAACTGACTGCAGTTTGTTGTTCATTATTTCACACAAGTTTTCCTCTCTTTCGTATGTTTCATCTCCATCCCTCAGTCGTATTATACTGTTCCTCTTTCATTTTGTCATTTACAAACCTATAAAATAGTTTCAGCTCTTTTTTACAGTTAGATACAATATCTTTTTTGTATTTCCTTTCCTCTTCTCTCTGTACCCTTACATATTCATTTCTTACCTGCTTGTACTCCTCCCAAGCCCTTTCACTATATCTTCTTCTCACTTTATTCCATGCTTTTTTTCTTGCCTCTTGTGCCATCCTACATCTGTAGGATAAAACTCCTGTTTTATATACTTCTGTCAAAAACTCACATTTCTCATCAACATTTGTGATCATATTCATTTTACTCCATTCTACATTTTGGAAAAAGTTCCTCAGGGAAGCAATGTCTGCCTTCCCATAATTGTATCTATTTTCTCTGTGTTTTTCATCTCTTTCTCCTTCCCTTACTCCTACCACGTTCATCTCAATTACCAGATGATCACTTTTACAAAAGGGGCATTGGTAGGTTATGTTCCTCACACCATTTGGGTCCTTTGTGAATACTAGGTAGAGCCTGGATGGTTCGTCGTCACCCCTAATTCTTGTGTTTTCTTTGATCAATTGGGTTAACATGTTTTCCATCATCAATTCCATTAATTTATTTCCCAGTGATTCCTCATTGTTCCCAGCATCCATACTTTCCCAATCAACTTCTCTACAGTTAAAATTTCCCATTAATATTATTCTGTTTCTTCATTCAATTAACATTTTTAGCCTAATAATGGATTCTCTTATTAACTGTTCGTAATCTTCCTTCGTCCATGCCCTAGTTTTGGGGGACATATAAAAAACTATTACATCCATTTTTTCTCCATAACTGTCCTCTATTACAACTCCCAAAAGTTCAGCCATGATATTTTCAATTTCTATATTCTTTGCTCTTAGGTTATTATGGGTTAATATCACTATACCTCCCCAAAATTTACCTTCTCTGTCCTTCCTCCAAATCTTATAATTGTTCGATCCAAATAATTTTGTATCGACATCTCGGGGCAATTTAGTCTCTACTAAGCAAATAATTTCAGGTTTATTTTCCTTTAAATAATCTCCAATTTCCCCTTTCTTAGATATTAACCCATCTACATTACTGTACATGATACTCAGATTTGCTGCACTGTTTTTATCTTTACTCGTTCTTCTCTTTTTCATATTCATATCCATCCCCTTTGTTTCCTTCACATCTAGTTCTTCACGTACCACTTCCTTGCTTTCATATCCATCACTCTCCAGAAAAAAGTTTTACGTTCTTCCTCTGTCCTCCTGTCATTTTTTTCCTTTACCTGGTCCTTCAAAGATTTTAAAACTTCTCTTTCTTCTTCATTCAAATCTTTTCTTACTATAATATTTTCCATCCCTGCCTCTTTACTTAGTTTCCAGGTCGCCTTAAGTATATAATTTACTACACCTTATGATGACATCTTAACTCTAATTGGTCGTACTTCCCCTTTCTTATATGGCCCTATCCTCCTTACTTCCTCAATTTCTTTTTCCCCACTTGTTTCCTTCGGGATCGATCATGCCCAATATTTTCCTCACCTGATTCGAGTCTCTCTCGAGTCTCACAGACCTAACTTTTTCTTCCTCCTTCCTGTTTCCAAATATTATGACACATCTGTTGCTTTCTACTGTTTCTCTCACTATTTTCTCTTTTTTCTTCAATATTTTCACTACATTTTCTTCCATTTTTTCTTGTTCATTTCCCTTTCTTCCTGAATAATTTCCCTTAAACTGACCACTTCTTTCTGTTCTTCTTCCACATGTGCCCACTTTGCCTTTTGCTCTTCTAACACACTACTTACCTTCTCTGTTTTGTTACTGCTCTCTTCTAGTTTTCTCCTTAATTCAATATTTTCTCATTTCAAATTCTCAGTCTCCTGGTTCGCTGTCTCACTGGCCTGTATCAAACTCTGTAAAGTATTCTCGGTATTTTCAGGCAAGTTTCTTGATACTAGATCCTCCACTTTCTTTTCTAGTTCACTAGTTCTCATAATCAACATTTTGACCAAATCCATAACATTTTTTTCACTGTCAAATCCTGGAAATTCCAGTTCCCCAATGTTTACATTGACGGCCATCTTTAAGGTCGGTTGCAGTACTAAACTGAACAGCTGTTCCCAAAATTCCTAAAAAACATTCATGTATACTTACTGACAATAGTTCTTTACATTTTTGGTAGATTATAATAACTTGCAATACTTCAAATTTTGAACATGACTGAAAGAGATAGGACAATTCCTGAAAACTACTTAGGGTTC
>JAGKTI010002513.1:18593-43760 GCA_018397915.1 Birgus latro
AAAGAATGTGGAAGGGAGAAAAGCTATTGGAACAACAAGGTGTACAAATAACATGTACAAGTATCTGAGGATTAGCCCAAAACAAAACAGTATCTATAGTCTTCATAAGCATATTATCCAGAATCAGCTTCATCATGTGTCTGTGGAATAGAGACATTTCACTGCATCTTATAACTAGTTCCCCACAACAAAAATCAAGGGCATATTCCTTTGATTTCAAAAATGACATAATTACAATAAATGGTACCTAGAAAGCACTTCAAACGTTAAATTACATTAGGATAATACAAGTGAGATGTATAACCTTCCTCAGAAGTCTAAGTACTTCATTGAAAAAAAAAAAAAATAAAAAGGCTCTATCTTTCCAGAACTTACAGAAATAGATGTACAGATAAAGCCAACATGCTAAACTCAGAGTTTTCCATGCTAGAATTAAGGAGTATTTTTTCATGTATAAAAGAAGAAGTAATGAAAAGAAGCCACTACACTTACACAGGAACATTCCCCTCGTTCTCCTAAACATGCGCTTAAACCAGATAGTTTATCGACATTCACAAGCACCAACTTGACTGACAACATTACATATAACAAGCAAATTATCTGAAAAAGGGGGAGGGAATGGATGCGACTATCATCCTTCAAGCATTTCAACCACTCACTCTTACATACAGGTATTCTGTTGTACCAGCAACATACTGAAATCCTTCCTCAAGAATCTATCACCCAAGATATTTCTATTTAATATTAATCTATTTCCACAAAAAAGTCCATCACATTTCTTCTGCTAACTCCAAAATTCACTCACGTACCTGACATACACAATTAACATAACAGTATCACTGTTTTCTTGAGTTCTACTGAAATATACTTATGCTATCTTTCACTTAGTCGAAACCAACTGTTCCACTGTTGAGACTGTATGTCCAATAACCTTTATTTCTTTCTGCATTTGTATAGTGATCCCATTAAGCATTAAGCTGATTTCATAAGAATGAGCTTTCCAAAACAGGGTTTATCAGAGAATTACAGAGCTTGAAAGCCTACATTCATAACAGATACTATGCTTCAGGTTTCAAACTGAGCCCTATTACCACTCAGTGCAGAACTGAATCTGACAAAACTATTATTTCTATCTATCTATACTCAGATGATTTTATCTCAGAGGGAGCAGCTATGAACAATCCACCATCAGGCCGACCTCCTTCCATGTCATACCACTCACATTCATATACTGTACCTCTTCCTCCTGCCCCTCTACCTCACCCTCAGTCTCCTCCTCTCCTCCATTCTCACTCATGCACACCGGTTGTCAATCTCTCATGTATGGCCAGACTGTCTCACGGTACTCCTCCTACGTCTTTCCAGCAAATTTAAATCATCACCAAAACACTCCCAAACTTCTTTCTACATGCTCCTCTCAGACTACTCATTTCCAATATTACAGTATTTTAAGTTGCCGTTATGTTGAACTTTTTTTTTTTTCATAAACAGTAGAATATCTGTTTAATAGCAGACAGAGGTCATGTGAGTTTGCATCAAATTAACTTCTCAGTCTACTGAAGTGTTGCTTAAATCTTTGAGTTTATTCACATAACTCTAAATAAAGGTCTTGCTTAAAGGGAATAATCTGTTTGGGACATGGAAACATTAAATATCAAACAAACTTTTAATGACAAGTAGTACCATTTACAGCAAATATTAGTACCCAATGCAACATCTAAGTGCCTGATGGTCCTCATGGCCCATTTTGCCTCGACTGGTATTCCACTTGGCTATGATATCTCTCTCCCAGCCTATGCTGCAAGTGATGACCTCCCACTGTGACACATGAACACCTCGCCTCTAGCACCTCATTACCTACGACAAACAAAATCTTTCTTTTCCCCAAGAAAATGAAACTCATTCAGTAACACAAAGCAAAGTACATCAGTTTACCACCCAGATGATTCACCACTCCTCTACATCTGGTCCTCAAATTGCTCTCATCATGGTAGCTGTTTCAATTGAGTCAAAGCTTTCTCATAATAACTATCATGCATAAATCTTTCCTATATTCTGAGGTTTTTCTCAATCACCTGATTAAGAACATGAATATAGTCTGTTGTCGAGCAATACCTACAAAATCTGACCATTACTCTTGGATAGTTTGCATCTAATGTAGGATTAATCTGAGTGATTAGGATTTTTGAAAAAGTCTGTCTGTACACAACAGAGAGAAAACTGACCAGATGGAAGTTCCTGAGGTCTTTAAAAAGGTAACTTTTTTATGAACTCTAACAGATGCTTTTTTCATCATCTGAGTACTATGCTAACTTCTTAACATACTGTCAATACTGTGGTTTTGTCCATTGATTTAAAGCAAAGTTTCCTGTATCTCCAATAAAATTGGTAGTAAGACCATCATCACCTCCTACCTTACTCCTCTTCACTTCTCTCAAAGCCTTCTTGACATCATCTATTATATTGCTAGGCATCAAGGTGTTCACTGTTTCTCAATCCTAAACTGACTTCAACATGATACTACTACTGTACAGTTTTGAAAAAATTCTTCTGATACTCTGATAATTTCTGATGTTCATTATTTTTCTATAAGAGTCTCTCATAGCACACAGCTGGTTTATTCTTATAGTAAGCCTCTGCTTGGCTGCATTCGTACTTCCTCCATTCCTTAAAACGGCTTCCATTCTGTTTAAGTTAAACTTTGCGATATCATTTACTCAGTTCTGTTATGTTAAACTTTGGGATATCTAAATGTTTACTCTAGTTGATGGTTTTCTTTAATTCAGTTACTTCATTCTCATCACTCTGTCCTTGCTACCATGTTCCTTCTTTTCATGTTCCTTTATACTTGGAAAGTTCACCGTTGTTATTTTGGAGTTTCCTACCTACTACTAGTACAGCTGCTTCATAAACTGTTATCATTTTCATTCAACTGTTCTGTGTTGATATCTATTTCATCCATCAACTGCAAGTATATACTGTATTCTGAACTAACAAACTAAACTCTGCTGTCATCTCTCTTACTGCTAAAATGTTTGGCTGTTTCCATCAGATAAGCTTCTCCCTCTCTCCTCTAAGATCTAATAATTTTCAACTTCTCATCATTCTGTGGTCACTTCCTACATTTACTCTGTTCAGTGTAGCTACATTTTTCACTGTACCAGCATGATAATGGATGGATGGACCAGCATGCTTTTTGTCAGTGAAGATGAAATCTGCTTCATTCCTTGTTTCACCATTTGGTTCCTTCCAAGTCCACTTCCTAACTGTTTTCTTTGGAAAGAAGGTAGTCACTGCCCTACAACTGTTCCTTTCTGCAATACTACATGTGTTTTGCCTCCCAGTGGTAGGTGGGGGCACTCAACACCCACTCACTTCATGTAGTGCTGCTCTCGGGTGACTGGCTTTTCCTCTTCCTTCCTTCTCTCCTTCCTTCCTCTTCTTTTTTTCCTTCGTTCTTCCCTCTTCCTTCTGTCTATGGGTGACTCTACACTGAGTGAAAAGCCAAATGGTTTCCTGTACACCAGGAAACCATTTACTATGCTGGGTGGTAACCATATAACCAAATTATGGTGCCTGGCAGTTTAGTGGGTAATGAAGGAGCTCCAATCAGACTGAGCCTGGACAGGTTTATATCCAAGAGGTGGATGGGGTTTATTGCTCACATAAGGCCACTCAGGGATGAGTGAGGCTGGTCACTTCTATCTTAAATGCCAGGACCAACTTGCCTAGCCCCAGGCTCCTACGCTCCTCATGGGGCAACACAGGACTGGAAAATGAATGAATGAATGTTTTGCCTCCCTCATTCAAAATACCCAATCCAAAATATCCAACTGCATTCATCTACTCTTTTCTCACCTACTGTTACATGAAGTCTCCCATCATAAACGCATATGGTGTTCTGTGCCTTTATAGGGCTTCCTCTACATCTGCATTAAATCGTTCAATAGCATCATCATCAAAAGCTGATATTGGAGCATTGATGTGGATTAACTTCATCTCATCTCTTATGCAGTTTATTATTAGGCCTGCTATTCTATCATTTAAACTAAAGAATTCTTCAACATTTGCATTAAATTATTTATACTAGTTGCACATTGCCACACTAGATCCCTGAAGGTAAAGTGACACTTGTGCATCCCAGTATTTAATTTTTTTTTGCCATTTGCATATCAGTGGAAAGTATCAAAATTGTGATAAAAGCATATATTATTGCATTCTGGCCAGGTTAAGTGTCCCCCAGATTCCCCTATCCAAAATCACTTAATCATGGCAGACATTTCGGAGAGCCTCAGAGGGACCAATACCTGCCCAGGGCCCCACCCACGTGGGCAGATTCGCATGGCCATGTGGAATGTGAGAGGTGTGAATGTGGAGAGCAAGAGGGTGGGAGTGGTGAATGGGTTCAAGAGTGTGAGATATGTGGTGATCGCATTGTGTGAAACAAAGATGAAAGGGTGTGAAGTGCAGGAGTGGGAGGGTGTAAAATATGTAAGATCAAGCATGAATGAGTGAGGAAGATGTGAGGAAGGAGTTGAACTGCTGATGAATAAGATGTGGCAGAGTGGAATGAGAGATTACATATGTGTCAGCTTGAGATGTATATACGTCAAGTTCAAGTTTGAGAAGGTGAAAGCGGCAGTGATTGTAGCGTATGCGCCGTGTGATGACAGGAGTGAGAGAAAGACAGGTTTTGGGATGAGCTATAAGAAGCAGTGGGAGAAATCCCCAGGAGCTATAAAGTGATCATAATGGGCGATATGAATGGAAGAGCAGGCACTGGTCCTGAGGATTACATAATGGGTTGTAATAAAGTACCAGGAGAAAATGATAATGGGAAGCGACTGAAGGATATGTGTCAGGAAAGGAGCCCGTGCATTTGTAACTCGTATTTCAAACACAAAGATGAACATAAATATACGTGGTATAGAGGGAACAGGGATCGTGCTGAAAGGAGCCTGATTGATTATGTGCTCGCAGAGAGGTCGGTGCTGTGAATGGTTGCTGATAAGAGGGCCGTGAAAGGATGACGTGGAGGACCGTCAGATCATGTGATTGTGGTACGCAATATCAAGCTGAGAGGAGTGAGGTGGGCCAGGAGAGAGAAGAGCAGTCAGGGAAAAAGACTGAAAGTTGAGAAGCTGAGGATCGAAAAAATGGCATATGAATAAAGGACCAAAGTAGGGGAGGAGTTAGAATCAGTGAACTGGAATGAAATGGAAATGGACAGCCTGTGGAATGCACATAGAGATTGCTTAGTTAGGAATGCTAAAGCGGTGTGTAGTGTGGCAAGAGTAACAACAAAGAAGAAAGGTACGGCATGGTGGGAGGCAGAGGTTAAGAGAGCAGTGGAGGAAAAGAGGAAGAAGTAGCTAGAATGATTACAGAACAGGGATTCAACTAAAATAAGAACTGAATACACTGAGAGCAAGAAACATGTAAAGAGATTAGTGAAGAGGAAAAAAGAGGAGGTAAATGATGTTCTAAGAAGACAAATGAATGTAAACTACTCCAAAAACAGGAAGTTATTCTGGGAAGAGGTGCAGAAATGAAGAAGTGACAGCATAGAGAAATGTGATAGTAAAAAGGATGTAAGTGACAGATTATTAACCCATGGGGATGAAGTAAGGACCAGATGGAAAGAATATTTTGAATGCCTGATGAATGGGAATAGAGAGAGCAGATGACTGTAAACATGATTGGTTTTGAAAGTGTGCAGAGAAGGAATGCAGTGCCAGGAAACGTGACACCCTCACAGGTGAACAACACCATGAAGCGGCTGAAAAATGGGAAAGCAGCTGGGGTTGATGAGTTGTATGCAACAATGATTAAATGTAGTGGAGAGAGTGGAATGAAGTGCTTGTTGGAGATATGTAAGAAGGCATGGATGAGTGAAACTGTGCCAGCAGAGTGGAAAAAGGCTGGGATTGTACCCCTGTCCAAAAATAAAGGTGAGCGAAGTGAGTGCAAGAATTATCGTGGCATAAGTTTATTGAGTGTTGTAGGGAACCTATATGGAAGAATTACTACAAAGAAAGTAAGACAGATATCAGAAGTCCTCGTGAGTGGTGAACAGGGAGGCTTTAGAAGTGGCAAAGGATGTGTGAATCAAATATTTGCAGTGAGACAGATAGTGGGCAAGGCTTGTGAGGACTACAAGGTGGTTATGGCATTTATGGATCTGGAAAAAGCACAGAACAAAGTAGACAGAGAAGGATTGTGGAACATTCTGTGCATGTATGGTGTAGATGGTACATTGCTAGGTGCCGTCAATAATTTTTATGATAGTAGTGCAGCATGTGTAAGGGTAAATGGACACCTAAGTGAATGGTTCACGATCAATGGGTTGCACCTGTGCGAGGCTTACATGAAGGAGTGTTAGTGTCAACTTTAACATATGGATGTGAGACTCTGGAGTGGCATGAAAATGAAAAGTCAAGAGCGAGAGTAGTGGATATGAGATTGCTGAGGAATGTATGTGGAGTACAGAGAGTGGATAGGACACGAAATAATGATTCATGAAAATGTGGAGTGAGGAAGTCTGTGGACACCAGAATCGAAGAGAGTGTACTGAGGTGGTATGGTCATGTGCAGAGGATGGACAACAACAGAGTGGTAAAAATGGTATATCTGAGCGAATCTGAAGGAGAGAGGAGGCGAAGTAGGCCAAGGAGAAGGTGAAGGGTTATAGTGGATGAGTGTGTGTGAGGAAGAGGGGTATAGAAGTTGATGAGGGTAGGGGACTGACAAGAGATTGAGCTGACTGGATGAACGTTGGGTGAAGAAGTGCATGATATGGATTTGGCACCTCTTTTAAGGTGACAGCGTTCTGACTGACTCTATTGGATAAGTGTATGTGAAGCTACAGAATGTGGTGAAAGTTTTTGGCATATCAGATAGAGTCAGGATTCCGGGAGCCTGAATGATGAGTGAATGGATGCGTGGCCCATTGGAGTGGGCAAACTTGGGCTGTCTGGACGCTGCTATTCCTCACCCTGCCCTAGGGTAGGAAAGGAGGTCCGGATGATGATGATGATGATTAAATGCCATTTCCAGTATCCCAATTTTTGCTGAGACTCTGCGAACAGAGAAAGCTACTTTATGGTCTTGACCATTTTTTGGTCAATGTGACCTCAGGATGACCTGAGCATGGTGACTCCTAAGATATGGGCACACTTTCAGCATAAGAAGATTCACAACTGGTCCATAATTACAGTCTGTGCAGTGTGAATGAACATACAAAAAAAAAAAAAATCTATCCATCCATCATCTAATCCTATGTTGCCCCACAGAGGAGCATGGGGGGGAGGAGGGGAATCAATATCCTTGACTTTGTCTTTATGAATTCACCAAATCCTACACCACCTTCCTCCTTTTCATGTTAGCCTCTGAAGCACAGCACATGACCATTAGACAGTTCCACAAGTAACTCGCCTAGTTTTCTGGCTTCATTAGGACTTATGATATCAAAATTTACTATCTTTCAGTTTTCACAAACAATAATCAAATTATTTTACTTGCAATAGTTTAGATGCTGTATGGTATGTCCATGGACTTATAGTAATTTCTAAATGTGGTTAGATGTCCTTCCCCAAAGATTTACAGCACTCCTTGCACTCTAAGAGCAGGTGTGACCTCTGTCATGGTCAAATTTGCTGATGGGTATTTTGGGTCATGACTTGGTAGAACTTGTCAAAAAAAAACAACTACAGGCATACCCTGGTGTAACAATGTAAATGGTTAGGTAAAACCCCATTGTTAGGCGGGGTATCGTATATCGGGGTGCTTTTAACATGTAAAGGAATGTGGAGCATTTACCAGCCTTGGGTTTCCCCCAAAACCACACCCAAAACCCACCCAAATGAGCCCAAAAGCAAATTTAAAGCCAATCTAAATGGCCTAACAGCTGTCAAGGCAGCTAAACTAAGCCTAACACCTGTAAATAACTCACTAAAACCAACAAATAATTCATTCATTCAATCATCACCCAATCCTATGTTGCCCCACAGAGGAGCGTAGGAGCCCAGGGCTAGGCAAGTTGGTCCTGACATTTAAGATTAGAATGACCAGCCTCACTCATCCCTGAATGGCATTACATGAGCAATAAACCCCAACCACCCCTTGGATATAAACCTTAACTGGCTCAATCTGATTGGAGCGCCGTAATTACCCACTAAACCACCAGGCGCCAAAATTTGGTTATATGGTTACCACCCAACGTAGTAAATGATTTCCTGGTGTACAGGAAACCATTTGGCTTGTCACTCAGGTTAGAGTCACCCACAGGCAGAGGGACGAGGAAAGAATGAAGGCAAGAAAGACAAAAGAGGGAGTGTAAAGTCACCCGTAGGCAGAAGGACAAGGAAAGAATGAAGGAAAGAATGACAGAAGAGAACTGAAGGAAAGAAGGATGGAGGAGAGGAAAGGGCAGACACCCGAGAGCAGCACTACATCGAGTAAAATCTGAAAATTGTCAAAAATAAGTCTGGAAAAAATCAAGCCTAGGAAGCTGTACTCCAAAATGACAATGTTCACCCCAGCTATGGCTAAAACACATTGATCTAATCTAAAAACAGTTTATAAATTAACTTAAACACACAATTTTAGTCTTAAAAAAAAAAAAACATTGTTAAACCAGGGTTTGGCCATCATTAGGTGGGGTATGGTGGTAATTCTACCCCTATCGTTAAACCAAGGTATCGCATCTAGGGGTATCAAATATCGAGGTATTACTGTACAGTGATTCATTCAAGATCTTGCAATTTCCAACACACACACACACACACACACACACACACACACACACACACACACACACAACACAACAATAGAAAAATCTTAGACCTTACCATTAAAACCAGCTGATCCTTGTCAACAAATATCCTCTCTCTCTCTCTTTCTCTCTCTGTCACACAAGCAAATGGGGTCGAATCTACCTTTCCTACCGGTGGGGGCTTCCGTGCCTCCCAGGGGATGACCATGTAGACCCTTATCCATCGGGGAGACTCCGTTGCCTGACACCGGTGACATGCTGGAAGGCGGGGTTGTGGCAACTGAAGATGATGATGCCAAACCAGCCTCCTCCTCAGCCTCTGCTTGTTGCTGCTGCTGCTGCTGTTCCCTCTCCTTTTCCTTCTTGGCCCAAGCTTTAAGGCACTCATTACTGCATACCTCTCTCCGCCGTCCACCCACTGTGACATCACACTTGACTGGGGTGGAGCGGATTACATTCTCGCAGTTGGCACATGCTCCCTGCTGTTGAATCAAAAATAAAAAAATTAATAAGAAGTCAATCTCATCACTAGAAGTCAATTAATGGAAGCTTTTGGGTCTAAATATTACATCAAATTTGGTATAGCACCAAGAATGGTGATTTAGCATACAGCATGATGTTAAAGAGTAAGAAAAAATTTTTCGTCGTAGTCTTTTGACCAAAGTCCACCTTTTTACCGCACTACTCCTGCTGATCCCTCACTCTTACATACAAGTACCAACCATCCATCCATTCATCCATCATCCAATCCTATATCGCCCCACAGAGAAGCGTAGGAGCCCAGGGCTAGGCAACTTGGTCCTGACATTTAAGATGAAAGTGACCAGCCTCACTCAGCCCTGAGTGGCATTACGTGAGCAATGTACACCCACGTACCAAAGTTTCTGTACCCCCCTCGGTGGAAGGAAGTGGAAGTCAGGGTTAGAGAGAGTGCAGGCGAATGGACAACCGTGAGTGGCAGTTTGGTACTGAGCTACGAGGCAAATGGTAAGAAACCTAATGATATTGGATTCGAAACATTTTCACATTATTCACTTGCAATATATTATGCATTCATAACATACAGTGGAGCCCCTCAGGTAGCGTTTTTTTGGGTAGCGAATCCATGGATAGCGACAGGAATGAAACTATCTCATAGCAATTAATGCTGCACGGTTAGCGAAAATCCGCTAGGCATTTAACACGAAGCGAGCTGGTAACACTGATAGTGAGAACGAGTCTATCGTCATTCACACACACAAAGCCAGCAGAAGACAGGGCGTGTATGCTGGGCATTCCCCAGGCCCTGTCTTCCCACTTACTGTTATTTTAATCAGCCAACACCCCACTGACCAGGCTAATGTATGGCCCGGCCTTCACTATAAGTGAAGGAAATCTTTAAACTAACCAACTATCGTCATTCAGTTCATTGGCCCATGTGGAGTGAAAGTACGTATCTTAAGCTTTTCTTATAACTAATCTCCAACTATCTCTCTCCAAACAAATTTCACAGTTTTAAATTTTTCCTTTACCTTTACTTTTCTCTTGGGGGAATGCCGGTATCCAGGCGATACTGACGGATGGAAGGTGAACCTCCCCACAGTTACCCCAAGAAGATGAAGAAGAAGATTGTTTGTTTATCCACACGCCGTGCATTCACTGAACTTGTCACAGTCTCGCCACTGTTAAAGTTTTTTGTGACCTTCCATTTATTGTCTGGCTACTGAGTGTTCTAATATCATGGCTTCAACTTTGGAGGCTGGCCCAAGTAGCGGTGGTGGCCCAGGCAAAAAACAGGAAGTGCTGGTAATGTAAAAGTGACCGAAAAGGCAAAAAAATACATGCGTGGCAAGCCAAAGAAACAATACTGCATGGAGGAAAAGAAAAAGATAATTTTTTGAATATGTAGTATAAGTTTATCTTATTACAGTACTGGAGAAATATGACGTGATACTGATGGGTAATGGAGGAAATTAGGGGTATAGCTGAAGAAGAGTCCAGGACTGTATTAAATTTTTTAGGTAAGAAGTTTGCCCCTTGGGTAGCGATTTCATGGACAGCGGCCATTTTGGTGGACTAATAAGGTCGCTATCGAAGGGGCCTCACTGTACACAGCATATATTATAACATAGGCTGCTATGTTAGCATGGAGTCCTGTGAAACTGGTCTGCACATGAACCATCTGTTTCAGATCCTCAACATACAAATAAAGCACCGAACCAGTTGTATTTAATAAGCTGCTACTAGTCATTATCACTGCAGTGATAATTTTTGTGAATATGTTATTCCTGGATAGTCTGTAGATATAATATGGAATGACTGTGGATATAATACTGATTCCCATAGTAGCTATGTGGATGATTATGAATGTTAAAATTAATGCTGTGGACGAATAAACCACATGTGATGGGCAGTGGGGAGCATTCACTAATAATTAATTATAACTAGATGAAATTAGAAGCAAACAACACAAAATATTATGAGACAACGAAGATACAGCTGTGGTATCCTGCTCCGCCTCGTTATTCAGGCCTTAACCATTAGTTCACCTCATACGTGCATTATTTTTCTTTAGTCTCTGCCTCTTCTATTACTCTTACTTCTCGGTATCCTCTTACTTAGAGCCGTTATATTCCTTAGCGTGCTTCTAGTCGTCCAGTCCTATAACCTCTACTATGTTATATTAATCGTCACCTCATCACTCCCATACAAACAACATTAGCACAAGACTGCTGAATCTGTCACTACCATTATTGGCACTGCCACAACTAACAAACCTTTTCCCACTGACTGTCTAATTTCTCCCACAATGGCACAACTGCTACTCCTGTTGCTAATCCGCTATAGATGTGTTTAATAATACAGATGATTGTCCTTATGTCTGTAT
Organism: Birgus latro; assembly: GCA_018397915.1. Taxonomy (NCBI): domain Eukaryota; kingdom Metazoa; phylum Arthropoda; class Malacostraca; order Decapoda; family Coenobitidae; genus Birgus; species Birgus latro. The sequence goes on from JAGKTI010002513.1 coordinate 30,233, forward strand.
CTGCTAACCACATTGTCCCTGTCCCACTGTCAACAACTCATCACTTACTCCACTGCTATCTCAGTTGCACCCCCCTCTCCCCCACCAATCATCAACCCTACCCCTCCCCCACTCTGACACCACACTGCCCCTCACCTCATCCTTGGGCCACCAAGCCTGTTGTCTACCCATTTATCGGTGAATATACGTGGTATGCATTAATAATTATAATTATAATAATAACAACATTAGCCATGACAGATTTTAGAGAAGGGAATCTGGGGGACATTTAACCCAGCCAAAAACATGAATACCACCCTGCATAGTAAATGGTTTCCTGGGTACAGGAAATCATTTGGCTTGCCACTCACAGCAGAGACCATATGGCATCCCTACGCCGAGTGAGTGGATTATAACCCCCATCTACTATCATCGTACTATTCCTCACCCTGCCCTAGGGTGGGAAAGGAGGTCCGGATGATGATGACAACAACATTGATGTGCAATGTTCCTAATGTTACATATAAAAACTGCAGACCTAATAGTGCCTATATTACGGAGCACTTATATATTAACCAGAACTGACCACAGACCGTTCTCATCATTACCACTGGACATTCCCTATAGCACTTCACCATGGTAATACAACCCATTGTAGTCCTTTTCGGGATCACTACAGCTGTTTGGGAATAATAACATAGTGCACGACATGCCTACAACCCATTATACACCTGTGACGTTTCACTGACATCCATCAAATAGCCCAGGATGTGTTAGTGGACAAACAAACAAATGGATATAAACAGGGGCCGAATGTCTTGCATCGGTATTTGACAACCTGACAAAACTGTTACCAGCAGGTGTTATCATAGTTATAGCATCAGTAATAATAATAATAGTATAGTAGTAGTAGTTGTAGTAGTAGTAATCGCATGTTAATAGGCACTATACAGAGGAGGACAAAAACCATAACCTCCCTGATAAAACACGTGAACACAGCTTTCACATATGAAAGCAGTGTCATAATATGCTGTAATGGCAGGGTTATAGTAATAAATTAATGTTTGACAGCAACCCAACCATCTGTCATGGCAAACAGATACTGCATTGCATCAACACATACTGTCTCAGTGTTTGTCCTCTGTATCGTGCCTAATAACATGTGTTTATTATTATTATTATTAATGTTGGAACTAGACAGCCACACTCACCGGCGTCACGACGTGAACTGCCAAGGCTCCCGGTTGCATACCACAGGAACCTTCCGATGACGTCATCACTCGTGACTTAGATGTGTGCGTGCGCACACACACTAACACTCTCGTCCTCTCTTCTAAATTTGACAGAAGATTCCAAGGATGAAACTGGATGGTCTATTTGCGTCTGATGCACACTATGTATCCAATACATAGACTTTTGTTTAATTACTATCAAGACCCAGTCTGTGACCACATACAGATATGTGATGTCTCTTAAAGTATTATAAACTTTCTAGTCTCGGTCGAGGCACCTTTCTTGGTGAGACAATCAGCCAGTTGTTGAGATGTATCCACCCAGGATACCTCATCAATCTCCTCCCGCTCCAACAAGTCCCGCAACACAGCAATATCAATGCGCACTCTCCTGTCTTCTACACTCTTACAGGAGTAAAGGGCGTCCACCAGACTCTTGTTGTCGACGAAACACTTTATTTTGATCTTTCCACATCCAGAAACCTCACGCAATATGTTGGAGAGATATACAGCAGTTTCAGCACATTCAAGCAGCGCCAACGTCTCAGCAGATAAGGTAGATTTGACGACCCTCCTGATCTTCCTTGTCTGCCAAAATATAGGACATCTTGCCTCACTAGCATCTCGTAGGAAGATCACAAAACTATCCTGAGATCCATTGCCTACAAGGTTGGCAAATGAGGCATCCGAAAAGCACTCTATATGACAGTCCTCGATCGGCCCCATTCTTGGAATGTATAGCTTCATGTCGTCAGTCTTTACCCTTGAGATCACCTTATTGAGTCTAAGCAAATCCGCTACGGTAGCTCGGTTGCTATTCACGCTCAACTCACACACATCACAGGCAATATCTGGCCGAGTGTATGTGGCAATCCAATTGAGTTGCCCAATTAATGCTCGGTACTCCATTTTCTCAGACTCGGACAGCTCCCCTGATTTTACTGCTGCACGATGTTTACTCAGCGTGACTGGTTTCAAGGATGAAGCATACTGGAACTGGTCGAGCGTTAAGCTGCCATCGATGTTGGAGATGACATTGAGACCAACGTATTTGAAAGCTTTTGATTCTGAACTGCCGATGAGGAATATTTGACTCAACCGATTTATCACTTGCTGTTCAAACTCATGTGTACCAGCCCAAAGGAAGTAGTCGACGTAGATGCATACAATGCCTTCGACTTTGCCACCATTGCTCCAAGAGAACAGCCCTGAATCCAGTGATGATACTTTAGCTCCGAGACTCAACAACTGATCTTTTACGCGCAGATACCAATGCCTAGCAGCATCACAAAGGCCGTAAACAGTTTTCTTTAGTCTCCATAACTTACCATTTGCATATTCAGGCGGAGGACGTAAATGAACAACTCTCTCAATGCCGTTACCTTGCAGGTAGGCAGCTTTCACGTCCATAGTGTGGCAATCCCACTGGTTGGTGGAGGCCAAAGAAAGTGCCAAACGCACTGCTTCCTTTGAACAAGTAGGCGAGTCTTTTCAGAGATCCACTGTGTCTTCCTCAAATCCTCTGGCGACTAAGCGGGCCTTAACAATAGGCTTTCCATTTTTCAGTTTTTCTGTCACAACCCATCGAACCGTTATGGCACCTTGCCCAACATCATCTACTTCCTCATACACATCATAATTCTGCCAATTTGTAATTTCATTTTCCTTAGCATATAATATGGCTTCAGAGTTGAAAAGAACAAGCATTTCTGTGTCATCATCAACCACTTCCCATTCGCTAAGATCTTTCTCCAAATCTATCCAATCAATGCTGCCATCAGAGTCCCTCTTCAAATTATAGCAGTGTTTGTACTTTCCAGTGGCTTTACCTGCCCGACTTATAATCCTTCCAGACACCACTCTCCACTTTCTGAATGTATTCCCTTTATACGTTGACCAACAGAAACTTTGGGAAGCTGATTAATCGGAACAGAAACAGTGGGAGGCTCATCGACTGGGACCACACCATCTTCCGACTCGTCATCTGGTGGATAGTCATTCAACACTTGCGTAGGATCGTCATTAGGCTTCTCCTGGACAACATTTTTCTTCTCATCACGGCTGACATCACTTTCAACTGTAGTATCTTGCTCTGGCGCTCGCGCTAGACGACATACGTGCACTCGCACGTATACACTGCCGTGTCTCACCCGAATTTGTTTCCCATCTCTGCCTATTACAATTCCAGGACCGTGCCACTCATGACTGTCATTTCTTTTGTAGAAGACTTCATCTCCATTCTGGATGTCGTTTAGGTCACTCGAACGTACGTTGTGCCGCAGAGCCCTAGCCAAGCGTTCATCTGATTCGGTCTTTATAAACTCTTGTCTAGCTAAATGAAGAGCGTTCAAGTTGTCTCTCACAATTTTCAATGGTGATGAAGGTTCCAAGGCTGGAGGATCATTTGCGTACACATTAGGCAGGCCAGGGTTTTGACCAAAAACAAGTTGGTTAGGAGAAAAGCCTGAGTAGTTGGTGAGAGCATTTCTTGCCGATACTGCCCATGCCAAGGCCACATCCAATTCACACTGGCTATCAGCCATTACCTTCCTAACAATATCACCAATGACTGCATTTTGACGCTCACAGACTCCGTTACTCCAAGGACTCTCTGCAGACGTTGTCATGATCTTGATATTGAAGGCCTCTCCCAATGCTCGCATTTCTGCATTATTGAATTCACTGCCATTGTCTGTAAGAATTTTTCTAGGTGTGCCAAACACAACAATCCAGCTCCGAAATATTCCTTTGATAATGGTGGGCGCACACTTATCTGCGATTACTATCGCATTACAATACCTGGTCGCCAAATCAACAAGGACTAAGAAATAATGCTTTCCCCAAGCTTTTAAATCCATGGCTATGGCTTCATTAAACTTAGACGCCATGGGCAAACTGACTACGGGTCGGGGCTTGGCTTTCTTAAATCTGCAACAGACTGTACAAGCATCAGATACAGCCTTGATAGCCTGTTCCAGTTTTGAACTTTTAATTCCCGCATCTGTGATCAGTTTAATTAGTTTTGAGGATGTAGGGTGTCCAAATTGCCGGTGAAGCTTCAAAGCGGCTTTTTCTACGTCACCCCCACGAGTTGCCAACATGATTGTTTCACAAAATTTATGATCTAGTCATAAGGAAATTGGAAGTAATGGCCTGAAGATGAGGACTTTAAATCAATGATAGTTCCACAAATTTTGACCTGGTCAGTTCCAAGGTTAATCAACATTTTTGCTTTTTTCATGGAACGTCTACTCAACAGCAAGGGAATATTGCAGTCCACAACATCAGTCACGATGGTAGCACGCATGTTTCCAATGTAGCAGGGCAGAGTAACACGTTTGAGGGAAGAAACTGTGACACCATCAGCAAAGGTAAACACTGAGGATGACGCTTCTTCTCTTACAGCATCACGTTCATAATCAGTGAGCTCACTTAGATAGCAGTTGATCCATTCAACTCCACATACAGTTGTAGAACACCCTGTGTCTAAAAGAGCACATCCCTTAGATTCTTCTACTAGAGTCTGTGACTTACCTCTACTAGCGGCATCATCCGCATAGCCCATAAACATCGAGAGATGCACTGTTTCAGAATTCTCTTCTCGGCTGCCGTCGTTTTCGTATGCATCCGGACAGTCACGTGCCCAATGAAATCTAGAATCACATACGAAACACTTCGATACCTTTCCGTCAGGCCCAAGTGGGTTCTGCCTCCTGCCGGTGGATGAGCGTTGGGGAATTCTAGCAGATACAGTTGAAAATCGGCCACTACCCCGACATCGATCACGTTTTGCACCACCCCGCAAAATTCTCCGTCCTCGTCGAGTACCTCTAGCATAAAGCGTTTCGTCACCCTCAACTTCGTCACTCCAAAATACTGGTTCGTCTTTCACCTCCCTGGCAGACACCGATGCCTCGTTCTGCCTGCCAATTTCACCAGCAAAAATACGATTCAGGGCAGATTTCATATTTTCGTATGTCACCTCAGTTATCGCGGACATCACTAGTTGTCGTTCACTGTCTAAAAGTTTGCATGCAGCTAAGAGCATAAAAGCCATCACAGAATTTGGCAGTTCCATGTCCTGCTTGGTAAATTTAAAGTAAACATGCTCAAATTCTGTCACGAACTCCCAAATGTTCATATCACTGGCTCTTCTGAAGTTATACAGCTCAAAAAACGCTGCAAACTGTCGACGTCCTTTGTCCACGAGAAACAAACTGTCTAATTTTTTCAGCAGGGTCTGAACACCATCCTTCTGTTTCAGAACATCTGTTTCAAACTGCGAAGACACCACCCTCGCTCTCCCAGACAATGACAGATGAATAGCTAACGCTTGTTTTTTTGCCGCTAGGTCCGTCAGTTCGCACCAAATGCCAATATCCTTTTTCCAGCTCTCATATGTGGAATCATTTCCCAGTTTTGGAGGCCACTTGGTCGAACACGATGCCATTCTCGAACCACGCTCTGCTACCAGTGTTGGAACTAGACAGCCACACTAACCGGCGTCATGACGTGAACTGCCAAGGCTCCCGGTTGCATACCACAGGAACCTTCCGATGACGTCATCACTCATGACTTAGATGTGTGCGTGCGCACACACTAACAATTAATATTGCTAAAACTATGATAACACCTGGAGAGCAGGAGGGCAACAGTTTTGTCAGGTCGTCATATACCGATGCGAGACATTCGGCCTCTGTCTGTTTAGATCCATTCGTTTGTTTGTTTGTCCACTAACACTTTCTAGGCTATTTGATGGATGTCAGTGAAACGTCACAGGTGTATTATAATGGGTTGTAGGGATGTCGTGCACTATGTTTTTTGCCCAAACAGCTGCAGTGATCCCCAAAAGGACTACAATGGGTTGTATTACCATGGTGAAGTGCTATATGAAAGGTCCAATGGTAGCGATAAGAACGGTGGTCAGTTCTGTGGCTAGCCAAATATATAAGTGCTCTGTAATATAGGTACTTTTGGGTCTGCAGTTTTTATATGTAATATTTGGAACCCTACACATCTATGTTGCTGTTGTTATTAATATAATTATTATTATCACCCCCCATCAGAAGGCAGAGTGATAAAGTTTCTGCCTGCATCTGCATCTGCGTGTGTGTGTAACTCACATCACCTGGTCGGTCAGGATCACTTGATGGTAGTGATCGTCAGCTTTTACCCTCCCAGAAGGGAGCTGAGAGCTCATATAGTCCGATCTATGGGCAAGGCTGTGACCTTCACACACGCACACACCCATCCCCTTGCTCAAGGGGGACAGTAACCACCCACTTCGTCAGTGAAACTTTTCGCAACCTGAGCGAGGCGCGAACTCCCGTCTACCAGATGGCAAGCGAGAACGCTACCACTGCGCCAGCGAACGGTGTGTGTGTGTGTGTATGTTCGTATTATACCTCATGAACGGCTTGAGCTTTCAACATGAAACCTTCAGGGTATCAAGATACAGCAAAAATCTTGGCCAAGTTCGAAAATGGGCAATCGGGGTCAAGGTGAAGGTCACCAAAATGGCTACCAAAGATCAACTAGTTTTTAGCACCATCATATCTCATGAACAGCTTAAGCTATGAACATAAAGCCTTTCGGGTATCGAGATATGTCCAAAATCTTACACAAGTTCGAAAATAGGCACTTGGGGTCAAGATCAAGGTCATCGAAATGTATAAAGAAATGGCCAAAATCTTGGACGAGTTCGAAAATGGGCATTCGGGGTCAAAGTCAAGGTCACCAAAATGGCTGCCAAACGTCAGCAAGCTTTTATTGCCTGCCTTTAGCACCATTATATCTGATGAGCAGCTTAAGCTATCAACTTGAAACCTTCAGGGTATCAAGACATGGCCTAAATCTTGGACTTGCCTAACAGCATACTCTGGCGGGCGATTAGCATTCGACTCTCAAATGCCTTCCCCTCATTATTAATGCATACCACATATATTCACTGTTAAAGGGTGGACAACAGGCCTGGTGGCCCAAGGATGCGGTGAGGGGTAGTGTGGTGACAGAGTGGGGGAGGGGTAGGGTCGATGATTGGCAGGGTAGAGGGGGGTGCAACTGAGATAGCGGTGGAGTAAGTGATGAGTTGTCGACGGTGGGACAGGGACAACGTGGTTAGCTGATACAGACATAAGGACAATCATATGTATTATTAACCTGCCCAGTCCCATCGACGTACAGTGTACGTTGCAACTTTTTTCCGCGCACAGACCCAACGATGTACACCGTACGTCACTCAATTGCAGGGCCCATTGTGTGCACATTTTTCAACATTCGCGGGTGATTTTTGGTAGGCATATGTGGGAGACCTTCCTCTACCTGCTGTCAAGCTGGGATACTGCCTGGCCCCTCCTAACCCCCCCTTCCCCCCCTCCCCCCTACACCGGGCAATTCACCTATTAGCAGTAAGCTGGCCAGTAAAGGTGTGTTGCCCCACGGTCTCTCAACTGACGAAATTCACGGTGAAAGTGATTCCTGAGGTGGAGTACAAAGAAACAAAGAAGCTAGAGGTAGAAACAAACAGAAGTGATGAGGTGGTAATGTCGTAAAGGAAGGTGCCATATACTGGGGTTTTGGGTAAGTGAACAATGCATATAAATGCCTATATTACTGTGTGAAAACCATTATAGACTTTTACTACACATAAATTCGTACCAAATAAATGAAATAAATATGTAATATAAAGTGGCTTGAATTAGTCAACCCTTCCATAGTTTGTTTTCTTAGCCAGGTACCCTGAAAAAGAAGGAAAACTTAAGGTTGAGTTACACCTGTAACAACTTTTTTTTACCTCAGGATCGCGATTTCACAATGAATTTTCGATGTTTCTCACCAAAAGCGAAGGTTTCAGCCAAAAAACAAAAAATCGAAAATCAGTTGGGGTTTGGGGGTAGGCTGGGTAAAAAACCGGTCGGGACTCGGCGGGTTAAACACATCTATAGCAGATTAGTAACAGGAGAAGCAGTTGTGCCGTTGTGGGGGAAATTAGACAGTCAGTGGGAAAAGGGGAGTTAGAAGTGGCAGTGCCAATAATGGTAGTGATAGATTCAGCAGTCTTGTGTTAACGTTGCTTGTGTGGGAGCGATGAGGTGACGAATAATGTAATATAGTAGAGGTTATAGGACCAGATGACTAGAAGCACCCTAAGGAATATAACAGCTCGCAGTAAGAGGATACAGAGAAGTAAGAGTAATAGAAGAGGCAGAGACTAAAGAAAAATAATGCAGGTATGAGGTGAACTAATGGTTAAGGCCTGAATAACGAGGAGGAGCAGGAAACCGAGGAGGAGCAGGAAACCACAGCTGTATCTACGTTGTCTCATAATATTTTGTGTTGTTTGCTTCTAATTTCATCTGGTTATAATTAATTATTGGTGAATGCTCCCCGCTGCCCATCACATGTGGTTTATTCGTTCACAACATTAATCTTAACATTCATAACCATTCACACAGCTACTATGGGAATCAGTATTATATCCACAGTCATTCCATATTATATCTACAGACTATCCAGGAATAACATATTCACAAAAAGTATCACTGCAGTGATAATGACTAGTAGCAGCTTATTAAATACAACTGGTTTGGTGCTTTATCTGTATGTTGAGGATCTGAAACACATGGTTCGTCTGCAGACCAGTTTCACAGGACTCCATGCTAACATAGCAGTCTGTTATAATATATGCTATGCATGATACGAACACATAATATTCTGCAGGCAAATAATGTGAAAATTTTTCGAATCCAATATCATTAGGTTTCTCACCATTCGCCTTGTAGCTCAGTACCAAACTAGCACTCACGGTTGTCCGTTCTCCTGCACTCTCTCTAACCCTGACTTCCACTTCCTTCCATTGAGGGGGGTATAGAAACTTTGGTGTGTGGGTGTACCATATACCATATTACCACCCATTCACACAAACTCTATGCTCCTTTCATATTCTCTCTCTACAAGCACTGTGCAGTTGTAATTACTCTATGCACACTTGATTAGAATATTACAAATTCACACGGTTCCTCTCTCTTTCTACAAGCATCTTATGCTCTGAAAAGTACAAAGTGCACATACTCCTTCTCACATACATGGCACATCAGCAGTGTTTATGTGCAAATTGTACTGAGAAATCCAGAAGTGACCAGTTTTTACATGCTTCACCAATAATTTTTCCATATGTTATATGAGTATTCACAGTTATCTTGATAGTGAAACTTTTGATAATTTATCTTGTTAATGTCTTTGGGGTCCTTTTAGGTCCACCAAATGGATTCATGATAAGCACATGGAGGAGTGCCAATTCAGGTCTTTCAGGACTAGGTGGTGTGGGCAAAGATGAGTAGGCAGGATGGACGGTATGATTGTGGGTGGTGGGGAACAATAATCATTTTCATCATTATTTTAAGTTTTATGGGTTCACTTGACAGCGTTCCTCCACCTAGCTCTGTTCTGTGCCACTTCTCTAGTAATACTTGTGGTCAGCATAAACTACCTTATTCCATGTCTTCCTCAATCTACCCCTCCAATGATGGCTCAGTAACTGCAAACTTCACCTCCTTACCCAGTTCCAAATGTCACACCCAAAGATCACGGCTCTTCTCTTCCTGATGTTTAATTGGGAACCTTTTGAGTCTATTATTTCTCTCCACTTTAGGAGCTGTCAACTAATTCTTCCATACTGCCTTCAGAACGGTATCACCTTCATACAAAGGTCCCATGGGCATCTCATCCTCATCTCTGTACACTCAAACTGATGCACATCTTCCTCCTTCACTGCCCAAGTTTGAATACCATAAAGCTTTATACTCCTCACAAATGCAGCATAAAATTTTCTCTTACTGAAAGGGTAAATCTCCTCTGTATCAAGTGAGGAGATAACAGTCTTCTTCCATCCACTCCTAAGCTCTCCCCTAACAGCAAATTTCCTCTACACACTCCAAAGATTCATCTGCCAAGTGTGTCCTGACAAGCCCAGCCCTCTCTTCTAATTCACCCAATCACACAGTACACTCAAAGCCTGCAATATCTGCAGCCTACCTTGAAGAATGATAGAGAAGCAAGCTGGAATAAAGGAGCTTGAAACTGTGTGAAATGGATCTTAAAAGAAGCTTAGCAAAGGGTGGATGATGAGTGGGATAGAGAGGTGAATCATATAAGAATGATAAAAAAGAAATACTATGTGAAAGTGAAGGATGCCAGAAAATTTATATAATTAAAGAGACTGATAAAGTTCAGAGTGCTGTGTGCTGGAAGATGATGATGAAGCAGTTGAAAGCAGTATGCAGTTTTTTAGATGATAACTTTGGTAACTTTAGTCAACCATAACTAATCAGATAAAACAGTTAACCAGATGTTAAAAATGATAGTGATATTAATCTATAATGTGTCAACAAACAAGAAATGGTCTATATATATATTTTGTATATTACTGTAGCAAAGGGCACCATAGATGCATAGCTTGAACAAGCACACAACGGGGATAATACACCAAAATTTGTGTCACTTCACTATGTTATCACATGCTTTTCCTGTAACAGGAATTCAGTTATCAAAGAACAGGAAGTCACATGAATGTCGGTGGAAAAATTAAAATATTAGTTGTGGCAGCAGGTGGTAATGTATGAAATGATCTGAGAACACTGTCACAGACCTGAACACTGCAATCATAAATATAACCACCACCCATCATCCAAGCCATTTTGGCACATCAGGAACATAGGAGCCCAGGATTAAGCTACTCAGTCCCTTATAAAGCAAAGGTGGGCTGCCCCATTCACCATTAAGTGGTATTACGTGAACAATAAACTTCAACCATCCCTCAGATACAAACCCTCACAGGCTCATTCTGGTTGGAATGCCTTAACCCACTAAACTACCAGGCGTCATCTGGTTATATGGTTACCACCCAATGTACAGCAGTATATACATCAATTTAACTACCACAAGAGCACAAAACAAAAGTGAACTGGAATCAGTAAAAATCCTTATACTGTATTAGTGTACTGTACAGTAATCCCTCCACTATCTAACATAATAGAGCCAAAGGCATATCCGGATACAGGCGACATCCGGATATGGAGCAAAATCCTCTACTGTATCCATACCCTACCTATACCCAATGTATATGTACAGTACCCCTAGTAATTTGGGTACTGTTCTCTAGTCTATCAGCTGTATTCAGACATTAAAACATGCATGGGAATATCCAATGTAATGCTAGACACTAAGAACACAATACATAAACAACAAAAATTCACAAAAATACCCTACCTAAATGTACAGTTGTGGTCATAAATAATCACCTATCCTCTGGTACCCCGTGCCTCAGGTTGGCTTCTTTATGCGCAGCAAGTCACAGTGGAGTAAGAGGGATTGAGAGGGAGGGACCAGAGAGAGAGGGGATGGTGGATGGGCAGACGAGTGATGGTGTGGGGCTGAAGTGAGGGAGTGGAGGGAGAATGAAATGCGAAGTGGTGGTCACATAATTTGTCTATTTTCTTTCATTCAGAGCATGATATAAAGAAGTTAATATTCGGTTGATAATGCTGCATAACACCTTGCATAGCGGCTATCAGATAACAATCTTTAGGGCTGGCTTGTGAGAGAAATATACTGACTGACAGATCAAACATTAGTGCAGAGCCAAAAGTTTCCAGCACAACACACTATTGCCTTGTCCACCAATTTATAACTAACTGTTTTTTATCAAAGTAAAATATCATTCCGAGGTGATGTGAGGGTGTTGGGGTTGTTGGACGACCATTCAAACCCATACTGGCATGGAGTAAAAGCAACAGATTATGAGAGATATTGTTATTACATCCATCCAACTGAACAGTTATCAAATGTATTTACCTTTTGTGCACAATTATTTTAACTGGCCTTTTCATATAGAGATGCCATAAAATATTTGATATGATGGTGTCTGTATAAAGGGAATGTGTAATGAGAGGATGATCATACTTACTGTGGACACAATGATGTCAAAGTCTGCATATGATACAGGCAGTCCCCAGCTTTTAAGAAAAAAATTGGTTATTAAAAGTCTTTTCATTCTTACACGCATTCTCTCTCTCTCTCTCTCTTTCTCTCTCTCTCTCTCTCTCTCTCCTCTCCAACCCAACCCTAATCCCATAATTACTGAGGTCACAAAGTCCTTTCCTTCTACCCCACCGCCTTTCTACGGCATACCTACTACTGTGCTATCTTTTCTCTCTCTCTCTCTCCAATCCAACCCTAATCCATAATTACTGAGGTCATAAAGTTCTTTTCCTCTACCCCACCGTCTTTCTACCGCATACCTACTTCTGTGCTATCCCCTCTCTCTAGATTAAAGCCCATTATTGTCTCCACTCCTCCACCCATTCCCTACCCTTCCCTGAACTGCAATTATCACCTCACCTCCTTGTCAGTTTCTTCACCTGACCCCATCTTTCCTTGCTATGACTGACCCAGCACACACACACACACACACACACACACACACACACACAGACTGTAGCACCAGTCGAGCAGGGCAGTACTCCCAGGGAGGATGGAAAGCTGATGACAGGGAGAGCTGGAGCTCCCGTTTCATCAGCCCTCAGGACTTGTTCCTGACCATCCTCCTTTGCTGAACTTTTTCAGTGTCTCAGTTACACAGAGAGTAGACCAGCATGCTCTCCAATACAAGTTTCTCTAACTGTCAACACCAAACTACATACACGCTACACACTACACTTCCTTTTCAAAATTTTCAAAATGGCAAATAAAAATCATGCCTCGGAGTCCCCAGGGGGGGGACCATAAATGCCCCCACCATCCGCCCCTCTCCCGGTGACGACTCAAGGAGCTGCCTGGAACCACTGTCTGACTCACTCCTTCTTCATTTCTGTAACATTCGCGGCCTTTCCTCTAACTTTCACGCTGTTGAGCACCACCTCTTCTCCTCTAAACCTCACCTTCTCTTTCTCACTGAGACTCAGCTGTCTGAGGCAACTGACAGCAAACCCTTTTCTGTATCCTCCTACTTTCTCTATTCTCGTTTCAAAGCCAAAGGTGGCTGTTGCGTATACGTACGCAACGATCTATCTTGCTCTCGTGTTCCTGAACTTGATTCTTCTGAATTCTCTGCTCTCTGGCTTCGGCTTTCCTGTCATTCTCTGACTAAATATATCTGTGCTGTTTACTTATCTCCTAATTCTACTGACTATCAAAAATTCTTTGACTATCTTACTTCTACGATGGAACACATTCTATCCATTTCTCCTTTCTCTGAAATCTCCATTCTAGGAGATTTCAATGTTCACCACCACCTTTGGCTCTCCTCTCCTTTAACTGAT
>JAGKTI010002513.1:43831-66225 GCA_018397915.1 Birgus latro
ACTGATCCACCTGGTGAACAAGCCTACATCTTTTCTATCCTTAATGACCTAGAGCAGCTTGTACAGCACCCTACCCGTATCCCTGACCGCCTTGGAGAGAGTTCCAACATACTTGACCTTTTCCTAACAACTAATCCTTCTGCTTACACTGTTCATCTTTTCTCTCCGTTGGGCTCCTCCGATCACAATCTTATTACCTTAACATGTCCAATCGCTCCAGTACGGCCTGTGGACCCTCCAAAGAAACGCCGCCTGTGGCACTTTGGAGCTGCAGATTGGGAGGCCCTCAGGCAGTACTTCTTTGATTTTCCATGGAATGATTATTGCTTCCATGGCCGGGAGCCATCTGAGTGTGCCTTGCGCGTTACGGAGGTTATTCTCTCAGGCATGGAAGCATACATTCCTTTCTCATATCCTCTGACTAATGCAAGAAAGCCTTGGTTTAATCACGCTTGTTCTAATGCTGTCCGCAACAAGGAGAGGGCCTATAAGAGGTACCGGAGCCAACCCACCCCTGAATCACACCTTTTATATATTTCTGCCCGGAATCATGCTAAGTCTGTTCTTCGCTCTGCTAAAAACAATTTTATCCGTGCTAAATGTTCCCAACTCTCCAACTCGAACCCTTCTCGCTCCTTCTGGCACCTTGCCAAAAACCTTTCTAACAACTTTACCTCATCATCCTTCCCTCCTCTTTTCTACTCTGATGGCTCTGTAGCTATTTCTTCTACTGATAAAGCAGATCTCTTTGCTCAGACTTTCTCCTCCAATTCCACCTTAGACGATTCCGGTGCTATTCCTCCATCACTTCCCCCCTCTGACTTCCTATTGTCTGACATTAAAATTTCTTCAGCTGATGTGTTCTCTGCCATTACTGGCCTCAATACTAAAAAGGCATACGGTCCTGATGGAGTCCCTCCTGTTGTCCTCAAAAACTGTGCTTCTGTGCTTACACCCTGCCTAGGTAAACTCTTTCGCCTTTGTCTCTCAACTTGTACCTTTCCTTCTTGCTGGAAGTTTGCTCTCATTCAGCCAGTCCCAAAGAAGGGTGACCATTCCCAACCCTCTAACTATCGTCCAATTGCTTTAACATCCTGCGTATCAAAAGTTTTCGAGTCAATTCTTAACAGAAAAATTTTAAAGCACCTTTCCTGTCACAGCCTTCTTTCTGATCATCAGTATGGGTTCCGTCAGGGACGCTCCACTGGCGATCTTCTCACCTGCCTTTCAGACTCTTGGTCATCCTCCCTTCGGGACTTTGGCGAAAGCTTTGTCATTGCACTTGACATCTCAAAGGCTTTCGATCGAGTCTGGCATAAATCTTTAATTTCCAAACTGCCCTCCTACGGTTTCTATCCTTCTATCAGTGCCTTCATCTCTAGCTTCCTTTCTGGTCGTTCTATAGCTGCTGTTGTAGACGGCCATCGTTCCTCTCCTAGACCTATCAACAGTGGTGTTCCTCAGGGTTCTGTCCTATCACCTACTCTCTTCCTTTTATTCATCAATGACCTTCTAAGCTGTACATCTAACCCTATCCACTCATATGCTGATGATTCCACCCTTCACCTTTCCATTCGGTTCCCGCAACGTCCATCTCAGCAGTTGCTTCAACAAAAGAGGGATGAGGCTATGGCACACCTAATGTCTGATTTGGCTCGTATCTCTGACTGGGGTAAAAATAATCTTGTTATTTTCAATGCATCAAAAACTCAGTTTTTACACTTATCAACCCGACAAAATCTTCCTCAGGATTACCCACTAATGTTTAATAATGAACAGTTATGTCCTGCATCATCCTTGAACATGCTTGGGGTTTCATTCTCTCAGGATTTGTCTTGGAAAGAACATATTACATCTCTTGTGAAATCTGCTTCCAAGAGATTAGGTGTGCTAAGCCGATTCCGTACTTTCTTTACCCCTGCACAGTTGTTGACCTTGTACACGGGTTTTATTCGCCCGTGTATGGAGTACAACTCTCATGTGTGGGGAGGCTCTCCACATGCAGCTCTTCTCAATAGGGTGGAGTCAAAGGCTTTTCGTCTCATTAACTCTCCTCCTCTTACTGATTCCCTTCAACCATTGTCTCTTCGCCGCGCTGTTGCATCTTTATC
Source organism: Birgus latro (assembly GCA_018397915.1). Classification (NCBI taxonomy): domain Eukaryota; kingdom Metazoa; phylum Arthropoda; class Malacostraca; order Decapoda; family Coenobitidae; genus Birgus; species Birgus latro. The sequence continues at coordinate 45,943 of JAGKTI010002513.1, forward strand.
TCTCTTCTATCGCTACTTCAATGGTCACTGTTCCTCTGAACTGTCTGCTTGCATCCCTCCACCTCTACGACGGGCACGTAGTACCCGTCTAGCAATAAACTCTCATCCCTTTTCTGTCCAACTCTCTAATGCAAGAGTTAACCATTACTCCCAGTCTTTTATTTATGCAACTGGTCAACTCTGGAACTGTCTTCCTATGTCTGTATTTCCTATTTCCTATGATCTCCAGTCTTTCAAACGCAGTGTGTCCAGGCATCTCGAATTGAACGGATCTTGAATTTGGCTCTCTTTTGTACTGTTTTTGTTTTTTCTTGGAAGGAACAGTATGCAGGCCCGTGGCCTTTGGTTCCTTCTTCCATGCATAAAAAAAACACACACACACACACACACACACACACACACACACACACACAAACATGTACACACACAAACAAGCACACACACTATCTATCTATCGACGAAGTGCTTGAAAGGGTACAGCAAGGAAGGAAGGTTGTTGATTCACTGAAAGCAGTGATGAGAAATAGGGAGGTGAGTATGGAAGTTAAGAAGTCACTGCATGAAAGTATCGTGATCCCTACTCTGACGTACGGAAGCGAGGCATGGACCTTGCTAGAGGGGAACAGTCAGGAGTGAGAGAAGTGGAAATGAGTTACCTGAGTGAAGCATGTGGAGTGACATGGAGGGACACGTTGACAAATGAAGATGTGGAAGAACATTGTGGGGTGGTTGTGAATGTGACTGAGAAAATTAGGAGAAATACACTGAGGTGGTTTGGACATGCAGAGAGAATGTATATGGATGAAGTGTAAAGAATGTATGTGGGTGAAGTGGAGAGAATGTATGTGGGTGAAGTGGAGAGAATGTATGTGAGTGAAGTGGAGGGAGGGAGGGAGGGAGGGGGAGGGGGAGGGGGAGGGGGAGAATGAGGATGAGGTGGAGGGATGGAGTTGAGAGGTATATGAGGGAGGGGGGGAGTAAGCTTGGGGGAAGGCAGGCAAATGGTGGGTGACAGAGCGATTTGAAGGCGTTTTGTCTGCGGCCACACTTTGCAGGATTAGGGCATCGAGCTATACATAGACAGGAAGGAAAAACAAATAAAAAAAATATGTATACAGTATATTACACATACCAGAATACTGGTGTTCTCCATTCATGAAATAACTGTAACAGTTGGACTTGCTGTAGGTTGAGGTTTGAAGGGAAACAACTCTGGGGAAGCGAGTTCCAGAGAGATGCAGTTCAGGTAATAAAAGAATTCTGATAAGCACAAGTTCTGCAATATGGATGTGACATTCCAGTCATCAGCACTAACAGATGTCAGTGTAGCAAAAGGGAAGGCATGGAGAGGTGGCACAATGGATGCAACTTTGTCCAAGCATTTGCCATAAAAATAACTAAGATAATGCAAGGGAGACAACATTCCTTCTTACTCATAGGGGAGGTAGTTTATTTATATTGGCAGGGTTATTAATAATTCCAAAGCTTTGTTCTGAATATTGTCTACTTGTTTTAATGCAACCTCTTCACATCCACTCCAGAAGGGTGAGGAATATTCAAGCTGAGAGTGCACATGACTTATAAATTTGAGATAACTGCTAGTCAGTGAAGAAGTTATGGACTCTGTACAATAATCCAAGTTTCTGAGGCAGTTTTAGCAAGTGATCTGACATGAGAGGTCCAGCTGAGGGCACTGTTAAGTGAGACGCCGAGAATTTCCAAAATTAATAACATGTAAGGGTATTGCACATTTCTTACACAAACATTACAGAAGTCAAAGTCATCCACAGTCCATTCTGCATCCAAAGTCAAAATACACAGATAAATACAGATAAATGGCTCTGTGCTAATGTTTGATCTGTCACGTCAGTACAGCGAAAGCTCGATTACCCAGGTTCAGATAATCCAGGTTTTGGTATATCCAGGCCGTGACTGAATGGTTCAGTGTTACAGTAATACCTAAAATTATCCGTTAGATACCTCCAGTTTAAACAGCAAGCATCTGGTTGCTAGCAAGCAAGCCACAGGTAAATGAGTGTGTCTCCCACCCACACTTCTTAATCACAACTCAATCACAAGAGTGGTGGGGTGGAGTTTGGTGAGGCAACTGCTAACCTAACCTAACCTAGCTTAACTAACTAATCTATCTATCTACTGCCAGACACCTCAATCCCATAAGGGGTGGCCACAAACAAATTGCCTCCATGTCACTCTGTCCCCCGCCAATTCATTACCCTGCTCCCAGCTCACACCCCATCTTTCATATACCTCTCAACTCCATCCCTCCATCTCATCCTTGGCCTCCCCTCTCCCTCTCCCCCCCTCCACCTCACTCATATACACTCTCCTCATCAGTCTCTCACTCTCCATCCTCTCCACATGGCTAAAACAACTCAATGTGTTTCTCTTAATGCTTCCTATCACATCCACATCCACACCACAATGCTCCTTCACTTCCTCATTTGTCAGTCTATCTCTCCATGTGACCACATGCTGCTCTCAAATAATTCATTTCCACTGCTGTCACTCTTGACTTCTGTCCCTCAAACAAGGTCCAAGCTTCACTTCAATACATTAGAATTAGTATCACAATACTGTCATGTAGTAGCTTTTTCACTTCCATGCTCACTTCCCTATTTCTTATCACTGCTTTCAAGAAACCAGAAACTATTCTTCCTTGCTGTACCCTTTCAAGCACTTCACCCTCTAAATTTCCATCCTTACTCATCACACTATCCAAGTACTTAAATGCACTCACATTTTCCACTTCCTCCTCATCCAACCTCACTGTACATTCACTGACTTCACTTCTCTTAAAGACCATAACTTTACTCTTCCCTACACTCACCTAATAATTTAATTTAATCTAACCAATCCTAACTTGGGCTCCAGCTGGGAAACTGGGAAAGGGATGCCTTTTATAGTGAGATGAGGAGAGTGGTGGCTGAACAGGAAGCCGTAGACAGAGGCGTTAATGAACAGTACAAAGCCCTTAAGAACAACCTCTTGAGAGTTACCAATGCAATATGCAGTTGGACAAGAGGCCCACCAAGACATAAAGTAACTTGGTGGTGGGATGAGGGTGTAGAAGCTGCAGTTAAGGAGAAAAGAAGGCTTTTCCGGGAATGGAAGAATGGTGGTAACAGGGAGAAGTACTTGGCTGCCAAGCACAGGGCTAGAAGAGAGGTATACAGGGTGAAGTCTGAGTCACAGAGATTTTTACTTGATAATCTAAATCATGGAGAAAGGAATAATATGATTTTTAGGGTGGCAAATCAGGTGAAGAGGGAAAATCGGGACATTGTAGGTGAGCAGTGTGTGAAGAATGGTGATGGAAGGGTAGTGGTGAACAGTGAGGATATTAAAGATGCATGGAGAGAACATTATAGCCGATTGTTGAATGAGGAGTTTGATTGGGATAGAGAAGGTCTGGAGCCAGCTGATCCAGTGTTTGGCCCTTGGCCTTTGATTGACACTGCTACTGTGAGTGAGGCAATAGGCAGGATGCGGGTGGGGAGGGCGGCAGGTGTGTCTGGGTTGACTGCCGAAATGTTGAAGGCCTCAGGAGATACTGGGGTGAGGTTAGTCACTGACCTGATAAATATGATTATATATGAGTGTGTTGTCCCAGATGATTGGCTGAAAAGTGTAATTATCAATGTGTACAAAGGAAAGGGTAATGCCCTGGCAAGGAGAAATTACAGAGGTATAAAGCCCTTAGATCAGATAATGAAAGTAATGGAGAGAGTTCTAGAAGGTATGATTAGAGAAAGAGTGATTATCGATGAGATGCAGTTTGGGTTTATGCCAGGCAGGGGGACCACTGATGCCATATTCATTGTTCGACAGCTTCAGGAAAAATATATTGGAAAGAAAAGGGAATTGTATTTTGTTTTTGTTGACTTGGAAAAGGCCTTTGACAGAGTCCCTAGAGAGATGGTGAAGTGGGCAATGAGAAAGCTAGGGTTGGAAGAGTGGCTGGTTAGGGTGGTTATGGCCATGTACATGGGTGCTCGCACCCAGGTAAGAGTGAATGGAGCTTTGAGTGATGAGTTTTCCGTGAATGTTGGTGTGCATCAGGGGTCTGTTTTGAATCCCTTGTTGTTTATCATGGTGTTTGAAGCCCTCTCACGTGACTTCAGAGATGGACTCCCATGGGAGATGTTGTATGCTGATGATTTGGTGTTGATTGCAGAGAATGAAAAGGAGGCGGACTAAAGATTTAAGAAGTGGAGAGATGGTATGGAGTACGAGGGCTTAAGGGTAAATGCAGATAAAACAAAAGTGATGATATCTAGGGTTGATGGCGGTACAATCAGAGAAGAGGGAGAGTGGCCATGTGCAGTTTGCCACAAGGGTGTGGGAAGTGTCACGAATTTTCTACATCGTAAAATCATGTTAAGTAAATTGTGACATCGAGTGATTTTGCGGGAGGAGCGAATTATTATGAAATGTACGATGTTTCGCTCATTCTCTCAAACCGTCCGCTCGCGTGCTTGTATTCGCATCAAGTTGTCAAAACTTTCGTCATTCTCCCGCAAGTGACTGTTTTTGTGTGCGGGTGGTGCGTTCCTCTGAGCGATAATTTTTGAATTGTCGGTCCCGCTCTGAGCCGTTACGCCGCCCGCGCCCCTTCACACGCTCTCGCGCCATGTATTCAAATCAGAGCTCAGTCTGTCTGTAGACACGGCGCGTTGCGGTACGCCTTGAAAGGCTTGAGTGATTTCTTAGCGATTTCAGATCTCAGCTTGTGTTGCCGTGTATCGTCGTAGCTCCCACCCCCTTGGTGATCGTCGCAGCAGCTCGGTCTCATCTATACTGATTAGTATTTTCTTGTTTTCCTAGGCTTAAGCTTTTGAGATATTTAGCTGTTTGTCTGAGTGAGTGAGTGCATTTCCCTTCCTTTGATTTGAATTGGAGTCATGTAACGTAAATTTATTTGCTTGTATTTAATAAATTTACAGTTCGTTTTCTTGAGCTTTGTTAAATGTAACAGTCGTGTTTAATTTTCCCACTTATTTAATACAGTTTTGCTACTCCACGTTAGCACAACTCTTTGTATTAAATCACGACTGGTACTTAGGCCAGCTTTTGGCATTAATCCTTAAATCCGTTGTGCTAGGTAGGAGTTTGGCTCAGCCAAGATCCTGTTTAACTTTATTATTATTATTTTTGAATGTTACGGGGAGAAATTAACTTTCTCAGAGGCCAACGGTACAATATTACAATATTACAGCCTACTTGAGCGTCTAGTCTCTGCTGTGTACCGTTGAGAAAGTCTATAAATTCTCGACTCTAGAGAATTGGCGAAGTAAGCCAGCATAAAGTGAAATCGCTGCTTGATTTCACGAGTCTATTCTCTCGTAGTAAATGACTCGATAGTCATTCTTAGCACACATAGCTATATATTGTATACTCGAATTATACAATATCACATTATCTTTTGAAGTACGGAAAATTTCCCCTGACATCTGGCGACCTCATTCCAGGATAAGCTCCTAGCTTGGAATTATTATTACCGAATCACTTACTCACTCTTACTTATCAGTCTCATTTGTCACTCAGTCTCAAACTAAGCACGATGGAATCCAGTGCATTCGTGCAAGAAGCTAAGGATATGGGGCTTACTAACCCCCAGGAAATTAGAGATTATGTCCTATCGCGCTTTGATTACGAGCAGCAACGTGAAAATGCCGCCAGTGAAGAGCGGAAAATTGAGCGCGAGGAACGTCAAAAGCAGCGTGAGTACGAAGAATGGCAGAAAGAGCGCGAACGTGAGTATGAGGAACGAGAGCGAGACAAAGCACATGAACGAGAGCAAGACAAAGCACATGAACACGAGCGTGCTGAACACGAGGCACGTGAAGAACGTGAGCGTGCTGAACGCGAGGCACGTGAAGAATGTGAGCGTGCCGAGCGCGAGGATCGAGAGAGAGAACGTGAACACGAGCTGGAAGTCCTAAAGCTAAAGCGAGACTCCTTGGCTTCAGGCACACCGGGTGCAGCTAATCCAAGCTCCTCTACTGCTCTCCCAGCACCTTTTCTAGCAACTCCATGTCTCAAGCTTCCCTCTTACAAGGAAGGAGAGCGAATCGAGCCATTTATAGCTCGTTTCGAAGACATGGCAAACCTGTATGATCTGGATGAGGCAGCTAAGCGGCTTCAGTTCCTTAGCCTGTTTGAGGGCCCCGCCCTCGACATCCTCCACAGAATTCGCGGAGATAATCTTATGTATGAGATGATGAAGACCGCACTCATCAAAGCGTACGGTCTTACGGTTGATCATGCTAGAAATCAGTTCATGAAGGCGTGTCTCCAGGAAAAGGAGAAAGCTGTTCAGTTCCTTGACCGTCTCACGGCATATTTAGGCGAATGGATGGAGAAGGACAAAACTCCCAGCACACGAGAGGGAATGATCGACCTCGTGCTGCGCACACAGCTGGAAAAGTCGTGGCCTGCTGAGCTTATGGCCCAGCTCAAGATGTCCAAAGTGAAGGACGCAACACAAATGGTAGAGAAGGCTGATGCTTTCTTTACTGCGTACGGGTACCAAACTCGTAGGCAACAGCCATGGAATAAGAAAGATACTGCTAAGTCTGGGAAGCAATCTCAGACTGAACCCCAGCATCAAGGCCGTTCTCAAAATAATGGTCATGGTCCAAACAAACCGCAGAAGGACCAGGGGCAGAATACACAGAAACCTGACTGGAAGAGGTACAAGCAGTACTCTAACCAGCAGAAGTACCCTAACCAGCAGCAGTACCCTAAACAACAGCAGTATCAGCCATGCAATCGCCAACTGGGACAAACCTTTTCGACACCAGCCCCAGTGTATCGGAGGCAGGAGGCAAACGCAGCCTTCATTCCTCAACAAGCGCACGATGGTGCCGTCCCCACCAGCACAGCTTCTCCTTCACAGTTCACTAGTCCCCCTCAGATGGTGAACTTTCCTCCACAGGCCATCAGTGCTCCTGCTCCCCAGATGGTGAGTACAACTCCTCATGCATCTAGTTCGGGTATGATCCCTAAGGCAAATACTCCTGTCAGATTTGAAGAGATGTGTGCCATGCAGCCTTATCAATGGCTGGCCGCTTCCTCCACAGGCCCTCCCACAGGTAACAGTGCCTTCCTTGTTCAGCCAGGGTTTGTGGGAGGTGTTTCTGTTAATGTACTGAGAGACAATGGTTCCTCAGGTTGTACTGTCAGGCAGAGTCTTGTTTGTCCTGAAGAGTATACAGGCAGACAGATCCAAGCTCAGCTTATTGATGGATCAGTGAGATTGTTCCCTGAGGCACATATCCAGGTAGCATCTCCCTTTTACACAGGTTCAACAATTGCAGTTGTCATGCAAGAACCTTTGTTTGACCTCATTATAGGCAATATACCAGGTGCCAAGTATAGTTGCACCACAGATGTCACTACTCAGACTTCAGCTGCAGTAACACGAGCCATGGCCAAGGCTCCAAATTGTGTTGCCCCAGTGGCTATTGCATTGCTGCAAGATCTGCTTTGTAGTCAAGATGTTGTCCAAGAGCAACAGACTGACCCGACCCTTGCTGTTGTGCGGAAGAAACAAAAGGGTAAAGTGACCAAGTATTCATGGGGTGGACGAGCCAGGTTCCTTCGTAAACAAGGACGGCTCTACCGTGAGTCACGAACACCCGAGGGCGAGGTTCGACTGCAGTTTGTCATTCCCGCAAACTACCGCCAAGCAGTGTTAGAATGGGGTCATTGTTTAGCATCAGGAGGTCATATGGGCAAAAAGAAAACCCAAGGCCGTATCCGTGCTGACTTTTTCTGGCCAGGAATGGGACAGGAAATTGATAGTTTTGTGCACTCCTGTAATGTGTGTCGACGTACCACCATTCAGGAAAGTTTCCTTCCTGCGCCGTTTGAATCCACGCCCATAATCTCTGAGTCGTGTGAGAGAGGGCAGTGGTAATGTGGGTATCTGTNCTGACCCGACCCTTGCTGTTGTGCGGAAGAAACAAAAGGGTAAAGTGACCAAGTATTCACGGGGTGGACGAGCCAGGTTCCTTCGCAAACAAGGACGGCTCTACCGTGAGTCACGAACACTCGAGGGCGAGGTTCGACTGCAGTTTGTCGTTCCCGCGAACTACCGCCAAGCAGTATTAGAATGGGGTCATTGTTCAACATCAGGAGGTCATATGGGCAAAAAGAAAACCCAAGGCCGTATCCGTGCTGACTTTTTCTGGCCAGGAATGGGACAGGAAATTGACAGTTTTGTGCACTCCTGTAATGTGTGTCGACGTACCACCATTCAGGAAAGTTTCCTTCCTGCGCCGTTTGAATCCACGCCCATAATCTCTGAGTCGTGTGAGAGAGAGGGCAGTGGTAATGTGGGTATCTGTTGTACACTGGGTTCCCTAAGACTGTGCTGTTCTAAGAGATTTGAGCAATCCAAGAACTAGCTTGGTTCCCAGTCAGTACTATGCTGATAAGACCTCACGTCTCGCTTGTTGGCCCCACAGGACATAATATGTCTGGGGTCTGTACATACATATGTACTGTAGCTCATAAGTGCACATTCTCGGCGATCCCAACTGAGGACACCGACGACAAGCCCTTATTAGTGGTAAGCGTAGGGCTTGTGCATACTGTATGTACCGCAGATTAAGGTAGGTTAAGGGGGAAGTCCGAGACCCCGCAGAGACAATCTGAGGCTGTGTTTGAATTACCTTGTGGTGTGTCTCGAGCTGTGGGCCTCCCTGAGGATTCCCGGAGATTACACAGAAGCCACATGAGTGTTCACACCCACGCAGGGTGTTAAAATGTGACCTGCCAAAGTTTGCATAGGGATTCTTGACTACCTTTATTAGTTATAAGTGAGCAGTCACGGCGATCCCAACCGACGACACCGATGACAAACGGGCAGTCGCGGTGACGAGCCCTTTGTAATGATAAGTATAGCTATAAGTGTGCAGTCACGGTGAACCCAACCGAGGACACCGACGACAAACAGGCAGTCGCAGTGACGAGCCCTTTGTAATGATAAGTATAGCTATAAGTGTGCAGTCACGGTGAACCCAACCGAGGACACTGATGACGGGCGGGTAGTCGCGGCGATCCCAGCCGAGGGCACCGACGACGAGCCCTTTATTAGGCGTAAGTATAGGTTAAAAAAGGCAACTATTAAGGAAATAATGGCGGCATATGTACGAAAACTTGCTGTTAACTGACTTTCAGCTAAAGAGTACTTTCTTTTGTGTATGGATTGATTGCTGGGTGGATGAAATTGTAATTTAGTGCAAATTCTTTCATTGACACTATTGATGTTCCACCTTGACTCATTCCACAGGTACAGTTGTTGGGTGAAGATGATGTCCAGGACCATTGATTGTCTGCTGCACGCTGCCACCTCTCCTCTGCCCTCGTTGCCTTTATTATTGCATTAATATGTATTATTATTATTGCTTTACACGTAGGTACAGTTACACTACAACTGTCACACCTACACCGTGTGTCACATTCACCACGCTACATAACAATTAGTTGTCAATGTAAATGTAGCGAACTTTCGCTCAGTTTGACCTGAGTACAGGATTTTTCACTGTCGTCTCGGAGTTTTTCCCTCAAGCTTGCTTCTCTTAACGTAAATACGAGGTTTTTACGCTCACAGGCGACAATACTTTTCTCCTGTAACAGGATAGTACACACACCACAGTGTGAATCTTGTGTGACTGAGCTAGGATGCATATATATACTGTATATAATGTCAAATTTTACTAAAGTAAAATTTGAATTTTTTCAGGGGCGTAATGTCACGAATTTTCTACATCGTAAAATCATGTTAAGTAAATTGTGACATCGAGTGATTTTGCGGGAGGAACGAATTATTATGAAATGTACGATGTTTCGCTTATTCTCTCAAACCGTCCGCTCACGTGCTTGTATTCGCATCAAGTTGTCAAAACTTTCGTCATTCTCCCGCGAGTGATTGTTTTTGTGTGCGGGTGGTGCGTTCCTCTGAGCGATAATTTTTGAATTGTCGGTCCCGCTCTGAGCCGTTACGCCGCCCGCGCCCCTTCACACGCTCTCGCGCCGTGTATTCAAATCAGAGCTCAGTCTGTCTGTAGACACGGCGCGTCGCGGTACGCCTTGAAAGGCTTGAGTGATTTCTTAGTGATTCCAGATCTCAGCTTGTGTTGCCGTGTATCGTCGTAGCTCCCACCCCCTTGGTGATTGTCGCAGCAGCTCGGTCTCATCTATACTGATTAGTATTTTCTTGTTTTCCTAGGCTTAAGCTTTTGAGATATTTAGCTGTTTGTCTGAGCAAGTGAGTGCATTTCCCTTCCTTTGATTTGAATTGGAGTCATGTAACGTAAATTTATTTGCTTGTATTTAATAAATTTACAGTTCGTTTTCTTGAGCTTTGTTAAATGTAACAGTCGTGTTTAATTTTCCCACTTATTTAATACAGTTTTGCTACTCCACGTAAATCACAACTGGTACTTAGGCCAGCTTTTGGCATTAATCCTTAAATCCATTGTGCTAGGTAGGAGTTTGGCTCAGCCAAGACCCTGTTTAACTTTATTATTATTATTTTTGAATGTTAAGGGGAGAAATTAACTTTCTCAGAGGCCAACGGTACAATATTACAACCTACTTGAGCGTCTAGTCTCTGCTGTGTACCGTTGAGAAAGTCTATAAATTCTCGACTCTAGAGAATTGGCGAAGTAAGCCAGCATAAAGTGAAATTGCTGCTTGATTTCATGAGTCTATTCTCTCGTAGTAAATGACTCAATAGTCATTCTTAGCACACATAGCTATATATTGTATACTCGAATTATACAATATCACATTATCTTTTGAAGTACTGAAAATTTCCCCTGACAGGAAGTAATTCCATCTTGTGTAGTGTTTGTGATAAGTGGGTGCACAAGAGATGTAGTGGTATTAGAGGTAGACTGCGAGATGATGCTGATTTCATGTGTGCGGCGTGTCGGGGAGAGCAGGTGGAGATTGTTAGGCGTGAGAGGGTTGAACTTGCAGGTGAGTCTCTTGAGTGTGTGGAGGAGTTTCGTTATTTGGGAGACATGTTATGTGCCGGAGGTGGGGCTGGAGTTAGCTCGGTTGCTAGGGTGAGAAGTGGTTGGAAGAAGTTCAGGGAGCTGTTGCCTCTCCTGACATTGAGAGGACTCTCCTTACGTGCTAAGGGGTCTTTGTATGCAGCATGTGTTAGGAGTGTGATGCTGTTTGGTAGTGAGACCTGGGCAGTAAAGGAAGAGGATATTCGCAGGTTTAAATGTACAGAAATGACAATGATTAGGTGAATGTGCAGTGCATCCCTGCGTGAAAGGCCTGGGGGGGGCTGGGTTTACGATGGAAGAGTTGAGAGGTAGGATGGGACTGGAGTGTATTGGTGTTGTGATGAGGAGATGTCGGCTGAGGTGGTTTGGACATGTGGAGAGGATGGGGGATGATAATTGGGTACACAGAGTGAGAGGTGTTAATATTGGGGGAGGGGTTGGGAGGGGTAGACCAAGAAAGACATGGGACGAGGTCATTAAGTGTGACTTAAGGGTTAAGGGACTGAACAGGGAGGCTGCCAGGGATCGAGCAGAGTGGAGAGCCGCCATTAGGTGACCAAGGCCGACGCATGCAAGCATGTTGGAGCCTTCAAAAACGAAACGAAACGAAACGAAACGAAATGAAACGATGAGTAGGCTGAGTAAGTTTCTTCCATTATGCCGGAAACAATCGTAGTTACGGCTTAAAGAATATGATAATAAATGAGGAAATCTTTCAGCAAAAGAAGGTAATTTACCACCCTCAAAAAAGTCAGAAAATACAGGAAACAAACTAGAGGAATATCAACTGAATTGGTCTTTAGGCTGTATGCTTAGACAAAAATCCATGGGTTTCGCAATTTTAAGGGATGAAATGGAATAAAAATGTTTGCTATTCAGAAAAAAAATTACTCTTTCATCCCACGTGTACGCGTAAGTTAGCATTGAGTTTCACATTCTTCGTTCAATATCGCTCTTCCTGACATTTCAGACTGACTGAGCACAGTTATTTCTGCTCCTTAAAGTTAAGTGCACATTTACTACTCATTCCTTTGTTTGTACTTATATGTATGTGTGAAAGAAAGAGTACTGACACAAACAATAATGTATTCCATTAACCCCTTCATAGCGGTCGGCTTTGAACAACGCTTTACTGTACCGCTGTCAGTGATGCTGAGTTAGGGTGAACTATAAAAAAAACTCGAACAATTATGGGAAGGGAACGAAGGTCACTGGTATATTTACACACCCCTACTCTACCATCCCAAGCAGTCTGGCACTCACTTCATGCAAGATGTTTTCACTGATGTTTACATGCTAATGTAACATGCGCCCTAATGTTGAGTAAGTTTCTTCCATTATGCCGGAAACAATCATAGGTACGGTTTAAGGTATGTGATGATAATACGGGAGGAAATATTTCAGCAAGAGAACATAATTTACCACCCTCAAAATAGTAAGAAAAATACAGAAAACATCCCACACATTCTCGTAAGTTAGCAGTTCCACATTCTTCGTTCGACATCGCTCTTCCCAACACCAAAGTCTGTATAATATATAGACTTTACCCAACACATTTCATACCGACTGAGCATACAGTTACTTCTGCTCCATAAAATTAAGTGTACATTTACTGCTCATTCTTTTGTTCATTCTTACATGTATGCGTAATGTATTCAATTAACCCTTCACAGCTGCCGGTCATGAACAACGCTTTACTGTACCGATGTCAATGACGCTGAGTTAGGGCGAGCTATAAAAAACTGTAAACAATTATGGGAAGGCATTCACTTCATCCCAGATGTTTTCACCGATGTTTATATGCTAATGTAACATGCGCCCTAATTTTGTTAATTCTTTCACAAATTATAGCAAATCAGAGGTTGGGTTTGGGGGGGGGAGCCGGGTGTGCCAGACGAGTCTTTTCACATCTGTAAGGAAAAGAAATTGATTTTAGAACTATGAAAAAATGGTCCTGAGGCCGGCCACAGGAGCACGCAAATTTCTGAACTCACAGCCACTGAGGGGGCTAAACATACACTTTACTTTAGGCAGCAAAAGCACCTTACCAAATCAGTTCTTCCTGAAAATCTGTTATATTTTTCTAATTATTTCTGGGTTGGTAACTAAATGTTTCTTGTTAAATCTGTTTCCACGTTGTTTTTAGCTGTTCTGCTGTGACAACTCTAGTTTGATTCATTAATGTAATAGTGGAAGGGACTGTTCTAACCTAAGTGTTTAACTAAACCTGGCCTAACCTAGCTTAACTGTACCTAATAATTTAACCTAACCTAACCTCCAGTTGGGAAACTGGGAAACGAAATCCACCTGTGAGTACGTTGTGTTTCTTCCATTGCACTGGAAATAATCGTAGGAACGTGAAGATAATAACAAGAAGGAAATTTTTCAGCAAAGAAAAAGTAATTTACCAAAATGAAAATAATAAGAAAAATACAGAAACAAGATGAAGGAATATGAATTGAATTATTAAGGTCTTTCTGCAGCTTAAAGTGTACATTTACCAGTAAATAAATGAGTCTAACAGTACTTGTATTTTGTTTCCGCCGTATTAATCGTGATTTTGGACTATTCAGGCACCCCTTCACACCATATAGCCTGGATAATCGGGCTATCTCTGTATATTTCTCTCACGAGCCAGCTCTTGATATCATCACCTATCTAAAGCGTGTTATCTGACACTGCTATACAAGGTGTAATGCAGAATTAACTACCAAATATTAACTCTTTTATATCATGCCCTGAATGATAGAAAAGAGACAAATAATGTGACCAACGCTTTGTATTTCATTCTCCCTCCCCTACCTTCCCTCCCTCATTCCATCCCCATGCCATCACTCATCCCCCCACCCACCATTCCTTTTCTCTCTGGCCCTTCCCTCTCAGCCCCTCTTACTCCACTGTGACTTGCTGCACATAAAGAAGCCAGCCTGAGGCACGGAGTACTGAAGGATAGGTGATTATTTACGACCATGACTGTACAGCGCCCCTTTTAACTGTGGCAGTGTTCTTCGGTCTTTCAGCTACGAGTATGTAGACATCAACACATAGGAATATCCAACAAAAAGCTAGACACTAAAAAAACAATGCATAAACAACAAAAATCCACAAAAAAATAAATGACAATGGTTGCAAACAGGACATTAACTCTCTCGTGAACCGTAAGTACTGAAGTTTCTGGGACAGCAACTAAGTGAAGACTGGAGAACTGAGATATTGCTGATTCCGCAGGCACAAAGAAAATCATTAAATCATTTCCATGGCCAAACTGGCCCACGGAAATTGGTTATATCGGTATAAATTGTATACCATCATATTCATTGGTGTTTATACTATAAGATATGCTAATAAAAACACAAAAAACTAATGAGTAAAAGTACAAAAATGCAGTGAGAATAAATGTGTTCAAGATAAAAAATAAACCTTCAAATAACTTCCCAACATCTTAACGTAAAATTTTGCCAGCACCGTGCAAAAGCTAACCTTATGTCTAGATGCAGAATTTCACGAACTTTCTCATGGTGTTTTCAGGATTTTGAAATGACCAATAGTATTCAATTAAAACACCCAAAACTATAAAACTCACTAGTGGCAGCGCAGATGGTGGGAGGCAAGGCAGACGGCGCGGGGGGAAGGGGAGTGCAGGGGGACAGGGAGGCAGAAACGTCTGGCAGTGCTAAGGATGGAGGGGGATGGAGGAGGGATAAGAGGGTGAGATGTGAGGGCGGCCAGAGGACTGACCGTTCAATGAGGAAGCGGATGGGCGTGCTCTGCTGGTGGGTTAGGGTCTGTGTTACTCGTGTGCTGGCGGTACATTCCAAGCAATTAAGCAGCTGGAGGACTTTCACCATTCGGTGTAGAACTGGACAGCCATTTTTCCTCAGCTTGTTGGGTACGGTCAATTACCCACATGCGGATGGTAGTATCTGAGTGAACTGGGAAGCAGGGGGACTCTGACCATTCGGTGGGGATCCTGACAGCCATTTTAGCTCAGCTTGTGGGTTATAGTCTATTACCCGTGTGTGAACAGAGAGGCCGGCAAACCATCCAACCAATTTTTTTAACTTGCCAGCCACCCAGCCACTGATGTTGGAACTTTTATGTTCAAATAAATCCGTATACGGAAATAATACAGCCAAAGACTAACGTCCGTATACAGAGCAATGCGGAATTGGAGCATTCGGATAATCAAGTGAGTACTGTATTAAGAACAGCCATGACAGCATTATATACGAGGTCTGTTCAGAAAGTATTTGACTTTAAGCGCTAAAAAAATAAATAGCTAACCTGTTGAGTTAGGACACTAATCTCCCTCAAAGTAGACCCCTTCTGACTTGACACACCTAGCCCAGCGTTGTTTTAACTGCCTTAAACATTATACAAAGTCGATTTTTGGTATCTCCTAAGGGTGTTTCATCACATTCGTCATGATCTCTTCTCTCATCTCAAATCAGGAACCCTTCAGCAGAATTTTGAGCTTGGGGAATGCCCAAAACTCGCACGGAGTCATGTCTGGTGAGCAGGGAGCCTGCTGGACCTGCAGAATGTTGTGCTTGGCCAAAAATTCCTGAATCAGTTGAGAAGAATGGACAGGGGCATTGTCATCGTGCAGCTTCCAATTTACCTCTTACCAAAGGTCTGGTCTCTTCTGCCAAACCATGTCTAGACGACGACAGACAACATCAAGGTAGTAACATCTGTTGACAGTTTGACCTTCTGGTGTGTATTTGAGATGCACAACACCTCGGTAGTTGGAAAAAAAAAAAAGTCAACATGCAAGTACATTTCACCCTCCTGTGGACCTGCTGTCCTTTTTTTGGCCGAGGACACCCTGCATGCATCACTGGGATGGTTGTGCTTTGGTTTCTGGATTGTACCTGTACACCCAAGTCTTATCTCCAGTGATAACAGTCTTCAGAAAGTCCGGATCATGATTTGTACACTCCAGCATGTCTTGAGCAATGTTCATCCAAGAGATGAGATCATGATGAATGCACCTGCAGGAGATACCAAAAAACGATTCTGAAATAATGTTTTGGGCAGTGGAAAGAATGCTGGCCTGCATGTGTCAAATCAGATGGATGCCTACTTTGAGGGGGGTTAGTGTCCTAGCTCAACAAGTTGGTGATTCATTTTTTAAGGGCCTAAGGTCAGATACTTTCTGAAAAGACCTGACAGACACCACTACAGTACTTATATTTCCCTGTCACCTGAAGGATCAGAAAAGTACTGTTAACATCCAACTGATGGTTATGTAGCTGGTGATTATCAACATACTAATACTGCATGATGTGCATAAGTTTCAACTGCAGGAAGTATAGTACAGTATAATAGGTAATTTGCAGAAGTATCCTGTATTTATACATGGGTTTCCATGGTACACAGAGGTTGGTATTTCCTCACTTTACTCACAAATTTTCCAGATATACGTTAGTGTTTCAGTCCTACAATGTCTCTGAGATATTCACATGGCCTACCTTCATGAGAGCCTTCCTGTACTCGGAAAGGCACATCTCCGAACAGAACTCCCGCTTGCCTGAGCTGGTCGGGAAGACATATTTCAGCTGCGATTTCACTTCTGAGCACCAGGTACAAGTGCGAGGGTTCCTTGCAGGGCGACCTGGACCTGTCAATAGTTATTAAAAGCCTCAGTAAGCTCTGAATATACATCTGCATCTGTCTCAAATTACTGAGCATAACATTAGCTATGCAAAGAATAACTAACATTTCGTTTCGTTTCGTTTTTGAAGGTTCCAACATGCTTGCATGCGTCGGCCTTGGCCACCTAATGGCGGCTCTCCATGCTGCTCGATCCCTGGCAGCCTCCCTGATCAGTCCCTTAACCCTAAGTCACACTTAATGACCTCGTCCCATGTCTTTCTCGGTCTACCCCTCCCAACCCCTCCCCCAATATTAACACTTCTCACCCTCTGTACCCAATTATCATCTCCCATCCTCTCCACATGTCCAAACCACCTCAGCCTACCTCTCCTCATCACAACATCAATACACTCCAGTCCCATCCTACCTCTCAACTCTTCATCGTATACCCAGTCCCCCCAGGCCTTGCACACAAGGATGCACTGCACATCCACCTAATCACTGTCATTTCTGTACATTTAAACCTGTGAATATCCTCTTCCTTTACTGCCCAGATCTCACTACCATACAGCATCACACTCCTAACACATGCTGCATACAAAGACCCCTTAGCACGTAAGGAAAGTCCTCTCAATGTCAAGAGAGGCAACAGCTCTCTGAACTTCTTCCATTCACTTCTCACCCTAGCAACTGAGCTAACTTCAGCCCCACCTCCGGCACATAACATGTCTCCCAAATAACAAAACTCCTCCACACACTCAAGAGACTCACCTGCAAGTTCAACCCTCTCATGCCTAACAATCTCCACATGCTCTCCCCGACACACCGCACACATGAAATCAGCATTATCTCGCAGCCTACCTCTAATACCACTACATCTCTTGGGCACCCATTTATCACAAACACTACACAAGTTGGAATTACTTCCCACACCCTTGTGGCAAACTGCACATGGCCACTCTCCCTCTCCTCTGATTGTACCACCACCAATCCTAAATATCATCACTTTTGTTTTATCTGCATTTACCCTTAAGCCCTTGTACCCCATACCATCTCTCCACTTCTTAAATCTTTCCTCCGCCTCCTTTTCATTCTCTGCAATCAACACGTGTTGTAAAATAATAAACTAAAATTATACAATATACCAGTCAATACACTGCCTGGAAAATGATAACAATCATCATCATCACCTCAGTCCCAAGTCCTACCAAAGAGAGAGGGTGAGGAAGGCCCTTGAAACTAAAAAAAGTACAAAAACAGCAAGTACTCCAACACTATGCCCAGTGATATGGGCCATACAGTGATTCACATATTGTTCATGTCACTGAAATCCTGGCACCACACTGAACATGTATAAAACATGCATAGAATAGAAGGGGGGTCCTGATGTTACAAGTGTTAAGAGAATACTCATATAACAGAGTACATAACCTGTTGGAAAAAGGGAATTTAGTGTTTGACCACTGCCAGCTCACATCTATGATGTTATGTAAGGTACTTTTCAACCAGATTAAAGGTTAGTTCTATCTAAAACACACATGCAAAATTAACATATGACCTACAATAATGCATATCTACTGTAATGGAATCATAAAGATCCACCAGAAATGTCACTGGAATTACAACCACATCCACAGACTCCAAACTATGGCTAGCAACTGTCTATAACCTCAAAGGTAAACATGAGTGGAGTAACCTTGAATAATAACACATCAACTAAGCAGTATATATCTGTATGAATACATGTGCATACTTCACAAAAACTGACCTCACACAATTATCATACCTAACTTTGTACATCAACACGTAAACTTGTCACATACAATTTGAGTAGAATCATTCTAACCCTGTGTACATTGTCTCAGAACAAAAATCAACCCCACAACCATTTCACACTCATTGCACTAAATGTGACAGCTCATGAATTTTACTGCTCCTTCATCATTAACCTCTTAAAAGTTTGTATCACTTTCCAACAACAGGCCTACCTACATCGTTAACAAAGACAACTCATTTTTCGGACTGTATAAATGTGACTCCCCACCTCATTCGCATGAAGGTCCCATACCACATGCTACTTTATCCAATATTTTTTCATTTCCCTCTCAAGGAAATGTTTTTCTTGTATTCTTAGCACCTTCACAGCAAGAAGAAGCACTTTTTGGGGGCTTAGGTAAGTTAGTTTGGAACCACATGGTCAGAGTTCTGGGATGAAATGAGGAGCATTAAAATATATTATTCTATATACCTCTAAAGGGGACAGTCAACAGACCAACGAGGCTGAGGCAGGCAGGTAAAGGAGATGGGTCATGTGTGTGGGCTTGGGTCATGGAATCCTAACAGCAAGTGCCAACGCACAAGGCAAAGGATGTAAGCAAATGCAACCATGTGGAAATCAAATACCTAAACAAACCCTTTTTTTTTTTTTCCCCACACAACTGAGCAATATTATTGTGTTATTAAATAATATATCCATACCCAGATGCCTCAATCCTGTAAGGGGTGGCCACACACAAATCTCCTCCATGTCGCTCTGTCCCCAGCCATTTTGCTGCCCGGCCCCCAGCTTACATCCCTCTCCCTCATATACCTCACCACTCCATTCCTCCATCTTATCCTTGGTCTCCCCCTCCCTCTCCCCCCTCCACCTCACTCACATACACTCTCCTCATTAGTCTCTTGCTCTCCATCCTCTCCACGTGGCCAAACCACCTCAATGTATTTCTCCTAATGCTTTCTATCACATCCATATCCACGCCACAACACTACTTCATTTCCTCGTTTGTCAGTTTGTCTCTCCATGTAACTCAATATGTTCCTCTCAAATAGCTCATTTTCACTGCTCTCACTTTTGACTTGTGCCCCTCCAACAAGGTCCAAGCTTCACTTCCATACTTTAGAGCTGGGAACACAGTACTATCATGCAGCATCTTTTTTTTTTACTTCCATGCTCACTTCCCTGTTCCTTATCACTGCTCTGCTCCCAAAGAACCGTCAACCTTTTTTTCCCGTTGTAATTCACTCTCATCTTAAATGTCAGGACCAACTTGCCAAGCCCTGGGTTCCTACACTCCTCATGGGATGACATAGGATTGGATGATAGATAGATGGATGTACTCCTTCATGGACCTCATCCTCTAAACTTCTATCCTTACTGATAACACTAGTAATCCCTCTACTATCCGGACGTCCACTATCCGGACACCTCACTATTCGGACATCGTGGGCTGATGGCCGAAACCCCCAAATTGGGGAGGAAAAAAAAAATAATCCTATTTTTTCCCTTTTTCCCCACCGCGTCAGTTTGAATTTCCCGCCCGCGCCGACTAGCTCCCTTCCCGTTCAATCTCCCTCCTACTAGTTCTGTCTCAGCTCCCGTGAACAGTGGATGGCTGTCCGCTCGTTTGTGGTATTTTCGTTCTTGTTTAAATAATCAAAAGTCACAGTGCTAAGGATTAAGTGTAGTTAAACACTGGATTACTGGACATGCTTCAAGAGCAATTATGACCACTGTAAAAACCTTAGAGATGAGGGTAAACAACAATCATGGACTGTAAGTAAACATTGTCAACTGCTAAATATTTTCCATAATCACTTCTAAATTATTGACAGAGTTAGGGAAATTACTGAGGAA
>JAGKTI010002514.1:0-13960 GCA_018397915.1 Birgus latro
CACACACACACACACACACACACTCCAGTATGTAGTTGGTGGGAGCATTCACCATCCACTCACTTGATGAAGTGCTGCTCTCGGGTGCCAACCCTTTCCCTTCTTCCTTCTTTCCATCCTCCTTCTGTCTTTCCTTCATTCTTCCCTCTTCCTTCTGTCTATGGGTGACTCTACACTGAGTGTAGAGTCACCTGTACACCAGGAAGCCATTTACTATGCTAGGTGGTAACCATATAACCAAAATGTGGCGCCTGGTAATTTAGTGGGCAATTAAGGCACTCTGATCGGATTGAGCCAGTGCAGGTTTATATCCAAGGGGTGGTTGGGGTTTATATTTCACATAATGCCACTAAGGGATGAGTGAGGCTGGTCACTCTCATCGTAAATGTCAGGACCAACTTGCATAGCCCCAGGTTGCTATGCTGCTTATGTGACAACACTGGATTAGATGATGATGATGATAATTTATATATTTATATAAAAAAAAAATTCTTTTCCCCCAGCTATCTCCCATTTGGACAAGATGAAGACCTGGGGCAAGCAGATTCGTGTGACACTGAGCAAGCATCAGACTGTGCAGCTCCCTAAGGAGGGTCAGCCTGATGCTGGTCTCACTAAGGATTATAGCAACTCACCCCTGCATCGTTTCAAGAAACCTGGCTCTAAGAACTATCAGGTATGTTCAGCTTCATTATGTTCCAATCCCCCCACCTCCACCTCCATCCCCAAAAGAAAACAGTAACAAGAGATTTAAGTGTCATTAAACTGTTAGAGTGATACTTGTATGCATGTAGTATACAGGAAGTATCAGGTATGTTCATTTTCATTGTTACATAAATTTTTTAAAAACTTTTTACAGAACATATATAGTAGCAAAAGATTTTTACTGTAAGATTGATACTTGTATCCTTGTATTTCATTGTGCGTAATAGTCATATTGAGTGTGAAAGTAAATTACATTTTTGGCATAAATTTATATTGGCCCTTTTTCCTCCGCCCCCTCTCGCTCTGTCTCCAGAACATCTACCCGCCCAGTGCTACCTTGCATCTGTCCAACATCCCGCCCACTGTTGATGAGGAGCAAATTAAGGATGCCTTTACTCAAGCTGGTGCCATTGTTAAGGCATTCAAGTTCTTCCCGTAAGTTCAAATGTTTTACTAGTTATTATTTGGATGTCACCATGCAAATTGAGCCTTTGTATATTTCATTGTTGAGAGCATTCTTACTTGGTTTTCATATGTGACATTTCCTTGAAGATTCAATGACAGAACTATAGATCTCCCTCATTGTAACTTTTCCTGTGAATGATCAGATTATAATTTTCTAGTACCAATTTACCTATTGTTAGGATGTTAATATGAAGGTAGTTTAAAATTTAGTGCATTTAGTTGTAAAATAAGTGGTGAAATGTGTAGCACTCTTAAGTAGAATTCATGCAGTGTTATGGACATGTTAATTGTTGTTGTTGACCACACCACCTGTCCGGCTGAGCCGCCCCTGCAGGGCCATCCCTTGCAGTGAACCGATTTTTCCCTTGTGGTTGGCAGCTCCTCGCCTCAGCAAGGCACGAGGGAAAGTGTGGAAGGTTGGTTCCTGGGTGGATGCTGCATTTGCATCGACCCAGTTAACCGGGACCATAGTAGAACATGTTACCCTTTGATTTTGTTTAATGGTTCCTGGGTTACAGGAAACATTTGACTTGTGGCTTAGTGTGCAGCCAACGAAGTGGTAAGAAGAGTAAGAAAAGGTTACAGAAAAAAAAGGGAGAACTAGCATGAGAGGAGGGAAGAGAGAATGTTAAAGGTGAAGGAAGAAGTGGGCAGCACTACATCAGATGAGTGGATGATGGTGTCTGCCACGTACCACTTGATAATTGTTGTGTGGTCAAATAGAAGTTTCTTATCCAGTGTTTTATCCTTTCAGTAAGGACAGGAAGATGGCCCTGATCCAACTGGGGTCTGTAGAGGAAGCTATTGCTGCACTGATTGTAAGTAAAGTACTGTACTGTTAATCATAAGCTCTTCCTTGTCCTTTTCCTTTACTTAATGTCTTCTTGCTTACCTTCTTATTCATTCATTCATCATCTAATCCAGTGTTGCCTCACGAAGGAAAGGAGCATAGGCGCCATGGACTAGGCAAGATGGTCCTGACACTTAAGATGAGTGGCATTACATTAGCAATAAACCCCACCCACCCCTTTGTTATAAACCTGCCCTGACTCAATCCGATTGGAGCATCTTAATTACCCACCAAACCACCAGGTGCCATAATTTGGTTATGTGGTTACTGCCAAATGTAATAAATGGTTTCCTGGTGTACAGGAAACTGTTTGGATTGTCACTCAGTGTAGAGTCAACTGTAGACAGAAGGAAGAGGAAAGAATGAAAGAAAGATAGGTAGAAAAGGGAAGGAAGGAAGAGAGGAAAGGGCAGGCACCAGAGAGTAGCACCACATCAATTGAGTGGATGGTGAGCACCCCCACCTACCACCTTATGTATCTGTAATTACAGGTATGATGTTTATTTGAAAAGCCTTCTGTGGGTTTTAATCTAATTGTGAAATTAAGCTACTGTATTAGATTTCCTTTAGATGATAATTTTACATTGTTGCAAGGAGGAAATGACTTTACTAAATTACAGTACCGTAGTATTTTTAATTTGTATAATTAATATATAAGACTATACTTCCATGAATCCCCAATAGGTCACTGCTGCACAGAACTTGTTTGGTTATTGCCGGTTGATATCATGTGAGGAAAACCTCCCACTCTCAGAGAAAGTATTGTGAAGGCTGGAATGAAGTGTGAATTATTCTTTGGCCCTTGTCACTTGACGTACTCCTTGGTAGTTCTGCTATTGCACTTTCTATTGTTTCGTTTCTGAATCCTTCCTCACGCAGTCCTTTAGGTGGGCATTAGGGTTGGGATGATGATATAGGTAATTTGGTTGTTCTGTATTTTTGTCTGAATGCTACTTATTCTTGGGGGCAGGGGGGTTGCATGTACGTTGGAGACAAGATTCCGGAGACTTGAGTGAGTGAATAATTGACCCATGTAACTGGGTATGGTGCTTAACTCTTTCACTTTGGGTTTATTTTTTGGCTGAATGTCCCACATGTCGGGGTTCTAAGATACAGTATATAACGTGGCAGAGTCCGGGTTGACTCTGTTGGATACGTTTGTGTGAAGCTACGAGACGTGGTGAATATTTTTGGTGTAACCAATAGAGCCAGGATTCTGGGGGCTTGAATGATGAGTGAATGGAAGCGTGGCCCATTGGATTGGGCAGATTTGGGCTGTTTGGACATTGCTACTCCTCACCCTGCCCTAGGGTGGGAAAGGAGGTCCGGATGATGATGATAAAAATAATTGTTTTCATAAAATATTCCATCATCATTATCATCCGGACTTCCTCTCCCACTCTAGGGCAGGGTGAGGAGTAGCAGTGTCCAGACAGCCCAAATTTGCCCAATCCAATGGGCCACGCTTCCATTCACTCACCATTCAAGCCCCCCAAATCCTTAATTTCCTGAGTAAAATTATGTTTAACAAGATGTAAAAAAAATAATAATAATACTGTAATAACAATAATTACCTGTGTGGGGAGCTGTCATAACCTGTGGTGCTGTAGCACCTCCACTGCCAGACATATGCCATTTGGCATAATGATAAACTCAAAGCTGCTCTCTCTCTCTCATTTTATTTTTCATTTTTTTTTCCTAGTAGTACTTTCATTTTCACTGTCATCTGACAGCATAATCTGAGTTATCAGACATCACTTCCACCAGATTCAGGTAAGCTGCCATGGGATCAAAACATCTCATACTGCATGCCTCGACATACTTCTCGTACGCAATGAAAATAACAGACAATAAAATAGTCTTCCTGTGATGGCAACTCTTCAGTCTTACCACCTCCTGATACCGAACCACTATTGGGCCCCCAGTTCTGGCATGCAAATATTAAAAGTCCAGAAAACGTATATATGCCACCCAATGGCTATAGACATTTCCTTGGTGGCACATCGATGTGTCACCCAATGTGAAAGGGGTTTCTTCTGGATTCTACTTTCCCTCATCTTTGGCATGAGTTAGTGTTGAGGTGATGATTTATTATACAGTATGGTATCTGAGGTTATGTAATAAGTAACTGATGAAATGGGAGATTAATAACAAATTTGCAGGTTAATTTGCAGGTGTTATTTATGAAATTGTCCTTTCTGGCATTTTCATTATTTTGAAGTGCATAGGTAGTGATATTACTTCTCAAAGAATAATTTATTTAGATTTTAAGAAAAACTGGTAGGTAAAGGTGATTTTCTGCTGTGAAGTACCACATACACGAAATGGGGAAAGTGCTACTGATCATTTTATTTACTCTTGTTTTTAGGAAAGAATATGGATTAGAATGATGACTTAGAGATTTCAAGTACACACATCCTTCTCAACTTATTTGCTGTAGTTTAATAAGAACAACTTTGTCATTGTAATCAATTTCAAGAGATGCGGCAATTGTAACGTCACAAAATTAAACTGCATTATGTGGCACTTTATTTGATTTCTATCTATCTATCTATTGCCAGACGCCTCAATCCCGAACGGGGTGGCCACAAACAAATCGCCTCCATGTCACTCTGTCCCCTGCCATTTCACTACCACACTCCCAACTCACACCCCCCTCTCTCATACACCTCTCCACTCCATCCCTCCATCTCATCCTCTGCCTCCCCCTCCCTCTCGCCCCCTCCACCTCACTCACATACACTCTCCTCGTCAATCTTTCACTCTCCATCCTCTCCTCATGCCCAAACCACCTTAACGTGTTTCTCCTAACGCTTCCCATCACGTCCTCAACCACACCACAACGCTTCTTCACTTCCTCATTTGTTAGTCTGTCTCTCCATGTGACTCCACATGCTCCTCTCAAATAACTCATTATTTGATTTAATTTGATATTATTTGCCTTTGCGTATCAGATAGAGCCAGGATTCTGGGGGCTTGAATGGTGAGTGAGTGGAAGTGTGGCCCATTGGATTTTGCAGATTTGGGCTGTCTGGATATTGCTACTCCTCACCCTGCCCTAGGGTGGGAAAGGAAGTCCGGATGATGGTGGTGGTGATGAAGAAGTTTGAAAGTATTAAATTTTGATGAACAAGTGCTGGTAATGGAGAGAGATGAATTAATAAAAGTTTGTGGGTGTGTTTTCCTTTTTTTAACATACTACTATAAAGTAATGCACACCTGCAGTATTCAGCTTTAAAATAACACTAAAATCAGTATCCTCTCATGGAAAGTAAATTTACACACAATTATCAAAAAAATATTGCTGAGTAAAACATGGCTGAGAATCAAAAAAATTTGCATTTTTTTTTCATTCACTTTACTGCACAATAATTGGCATAAATAGCCATAAACTATATATTATTCAAAAGGCAATTTATTGTAGTTTTGCATGTTGGAAAAAAAAAAAAATTCTATGGCTAAGTATAAACTTGTTTTCAGTTAACTTGAACTCACCATTTTGGCTTTTTATTATTTTTGTTTTCCCTTTTTGAACATACAATGATAGTATTTAAAAGTGACACCAAAATCAGCATCCTGTCATGCTGACCGATCACAGAAAAGTATCACTACGCTAAACGCGGTCAGCTTGAAAGCGGGTGACTGTGAAACAGGCATAATTTGACTGGGGTTGAAACCTTATAGGGTTAACTTGTCACACAGGCATTACTTTGTCTGGGAAATTTTTTTGCAACCACACATGGTCTAAGTCCAGGCTTGGATTCTTAGTGTTTATGAATTATTACAGTTCAGCTCATTCTTGTACAGCTTTGCAGCCTTTTGATGTTAGTACTAGGCAGACTGCATAAAACTTGTGCTTGATGGTAGCTTGGGGGTTGTGGGAGGGTTTGTAGTTTTGAGAGCAGCTTTCAGGTGATAAAGACTGATTTATGTAAGCATGGAACACTGTTTAGTGACCACTTACCTTGTTATTGTATGTGTTTTACTTTGATGGCAGTTCACATCACCACTGCAAATTTGGGGTAGGCAGTTTTAGGGCCCTTTGTCCTCACTGATGCCCCATCTTTCAATAAATATATTTATATACAATATTTTGGCAGTGTTGTTATCTGGTCTTGTTGAAAGGAGTGGCATTCAGGTATTTGAGAGGAGCTTGTGGAGTTTAATGGAGAAACAGACAAACAAATAAGGAAGTGAAGGAACTGTGTGTTGATGTGGATGTGTTGGAAAGCAGTGTGTGAACCTTGAGATAGTTTGACCACATAAGAAAACTAGATTAATTTTCCAATAGCCATGCCAACAGCAAATGTAAAGTTGGTTGTATGTGGACTGTAGTCCAGTGGAGGGATGCCCCTATTCCCATTGTCTGTCAGCCATTTAGTCTCATCAGGCTAAATATTTGTCACAGTGCTAGCATGTAAAGCCATGTGTGTATTTCTTTTCACAAATCTATTACTCATGGATACATCTTTTTCTTCCCATTCAGGTACTCTGCAACTGTTCTCTTTTCTGTAAAGTCTGATTTTTGTACCCCATGAATATATCAGTGAATTTCACTATTGCACCTGGTAAATTCCTGTATACTGGCTTATATACTTCTGACATACAGTATTGTGTGTTAAGGAATATTGGAATTACTGCTGTGCTCCTACTGTTTTTATAACACAAATGCTTTATCTTGCAGAAAATGCACAACTTCCAGCTGAGTGACTCCTCTCACCTGCGTGTGAGTTTCAGCAAGAGCACCATCTAGATTGGCTGATTGACTGCAGTTAAGGGAGACCACACCTTGGGCTCCATCGCTGCAAAGAGACCCTGTAGTATATTGTAGTGTAATGGTGGAGTTGTCCAGTCTTCATACTACAGGGTTTCCATCACTGCAGCAACCAAGGCTCACCGGGCTCACACAACCCAGAGACGTGGTTCCAAGTCATGAGGATCCTGTGGCAAGATTACCCCACAAGTCGGCCCATGAATGGAACCGACATTTTTTTACCTTAGGGCATGGCATTTTTATTAATATAATTATACCTAGCTTAACCAAATGTGTTATACTATAAGGAGGCAGGACCTAGAAGTATTTACGTACAAGTGAGAGAGATGAAAATGAGCTGAATTCAGGAAGATACATTTAGTTGTTGTAACTCAAATTGCAGTTATATTTTACTATATACCCATCAATGGATAGGGTATTTGGGTGACCAATACCTGTGCACATTCTGCTATAAGTAATTTTTGCCAGACAGCCTGAATGTCTTTTTGTATGTAAGGTGAAGGTTTTTGCAGTATTAGGGGTTATCTTACCCCAGTCTTGGGTAAGAGTAGACTTCTGATACTAGTATTAGCACAGTGGTTCCTCGTGCTCTCTGAGATTGCCAAGGACTTTAGTGTTAAAACCTCAGCTAGCATGAGCCAGAATTGATTGTTTTTAAAATGGTAGCTCTTTTTATTTTAAGTGTTTTGCAAGTGATTCATGTTAGAGCTAGATTGTGTAAGAGTAATTGAAATTAGGGGAGAAGAGATGAGGCAAAATTTTTATTGATATTATTTATGAAAGGTAGCCATTAAATTAACAAATTGATACCAATGATATTTTCGGACAAAATGGAGGATCTATTATAGAAGTGTTGATAAGGTAATTTATCTCACAATGTCAGTGTTATGAAAGCATATATTTTTGCATTTTTGACGTCTCCAAAGTGTAAACTGATACAAATCCTTTTCTTGAT
Organism: Birgus latro; assembly: GCA_018397915.1. Taxonomy (NCBI): domain Eukaryota; kingdom Metazoa; phylum Arthropoda; class Malacostraca; order Decapoda; family Coenobitidae; genus Birgus; species Birgus latro. The sequence goes on from JAGKTI010002514.1 coordinate 7,750, forward strand.
CAACTCTTTTTGTCTGGGATTTTTTCTCTTGATCATTCCAACTCTGAAAAGATCTTCTTTAACATTGCTTGATGATTCCAATGTTTGTAGGGTAGGCAGACAGGGGCTGTGGTTGTGCCCAGTTTTAACGCAAGCAATGACTGGAACAGCTGTTACCAATAATTGTCCTCCTGTACCTTGAGCAGCAAGTGTGAAAGTGAGGTTGAAGCTGGTAATATCAGGTCTGATAAAACCTTGCTAGGGCAACCAGAGAAGACTGCAGCTGTAGCCATGAGTATAGGTGGCTTGGTGTAGACTTCCTGTCAGGTTACCTATGGTATAATTCCACCCATAGGGATGAATGGTACATGGAAGGTACTGAGTTGGCATACCCGATGCCAGACTGTCGGCAGTTCCCGGGTCTCCGTCAGACATGGTGCGGGTGTGAAGGCAGCCAGGGACAGTGAAGCGGACTGTACCTGAGTGGGCTCTTCCCCCACCCCTCTCTGCCACCTGGCCAGTCTGTGGGTGGGCTCTTCCCCCCCTCCCCCAAGTCGTGGCATTCATTAATTGTTGTTCAGTGTATGTAGCCAATAGGAAATTTGATTAGCTTTTATTAATGATGATATACAAAGTATTATTTGTTATTTATCAAAAAATTACCTAAAAAAAGGCAAGAAGCACAAAGGTTGAGCCATGCACCCAGGAAGTTGGCAGTACCCCATAGCATGTTGCTGGAGGGCAAGGCTGTGCACTAAGCATTCCCATGATCATCATTAATTTTGAAATGTTTTCCTATCATCTCCATGCCAGGAGGGGGGAGGGGTAACCCTTCTCCTTTAATGTCTGATAAATTCTTTGAATTGTAATTTTTCCTGTATTTTAATGCTGTATCTTTTTTTTTTTTTTCGCCTAGCAGTATTCCTACAGGCTTTAAACAAGATGAAAGAAGTGCCCCTGCCCCCCTGACAACCAAACACTAGTGTCCCATGTGTCTGAAACTTGCGGCGAGACAATCTCAGAAAAACTTTATAGGCATCTAGTGTGGTACAAGGTCTACACAGTTATACAAGAACACCTGAATGAGTTGTTCATGACTCAAGGCACATAGCTGCCAAGTAGAATAGTTGAAATATTTTTTCTAAGCTGATTAGGAGCTTGGGTGATGTAATGCTCTCTTTAAGATCAGTGAGAAGCACTTTTATCAACTGCTAAATTGGACCACACTGGGAAGGCTAGTAAACACTAATTTGCACATATCAGTTTCAGAGACTATTTTTGTACAACTGTGGTGCCTTTCTATGTGATATTCACAGTGTGGCACACGTCGGTCATTGGTCAGCTCGGACATACCTTACTGATGTGGATAGTGAGGAGAATGTTGTACCCTGTACTTTCTGCCTAAACCTGCTGCGTCCTTATTCACCAATTCGACCTACTCCAACTTCCTTGGGTGCAGTCAAGCAACTATTTTTACATCTACATGTGTAGAACTTGTATTTCCTGTTTAAATCATGTGTATGTCATGATGAAAGTAAAAGAACCTCTTTCTCCATTTTAGAAGATTCAGTCTAGCTGATGGTCTCTTTCTCAAGTTCAACTCAAGGGTCTCACTGGTTCATGCTTTTTCAGTCTTCTGTAGAGGCATCATCTTGCCCCATGACAGCCCTTTCTCTGAGACCATTGCAAAGGCCACAGCCCAGTTGGTGTACTAGAGTTACGGGGGTTACTGCGTCTGCACACGCACTTCCCACAAGGGCCACTGACACGACATCTAGTGAGCTGTTTCAGTTATATAATGAAACACTTGAGAAAAAGGCCTAGAAGTTTTGTGCCTCATACTTGTATTTGGAGGGAACAAAGTACCTTTACATTACTCTTCTAACATTGTAATATTTCTTAGAGGTGTGTAATTTTCTCTTTTTCCCACTGCTTCGATGTAACCAACTTGTATACTTATCTACTCTTGCAATTGTATCTATAAATACCATTCAGATGTGCTCCCCAGGTTTTGCCCACCTACTGATTTTGTAGTCGTAATGAATATTTGCACAAACCTTTTTTCAACAATCCATGAATGCATACTTCATAGATAAATTGGGATATTAATACATGAATCCAAAAGTAGCAGTAGGGCTTGAACCTGGTGCCACTCCCACCTGACATCAACAGAAGAACAGATGCAACCCCTTGATCTGGGAAGCAGATTTAAAACTCTGGAGGATCACCATCGCCAGAAAGACAGCTGAGTTGTGCCTTGACCAACTTTGCATCTTTTTACCTATCAGTGCTCGCTCGCTCACCACACCCACCTCTCCTGCACACCTGGCTGTCAGGGCTTCTGCAACACAATAGTCCACCTGAAATGGTTTTCAGAAGTGCTTCATAACAAATGCGCAGCTGAAAAAAAATTAGACTGCCCAACACAGTTCAGGTCAGATTCAGGGAGGGGTAGGCACAGCTAAGGGTAGGGTGCTAGACCAACTCTCCTATTGCACCTTCTTTGGTAAGGCCCACAATAACTTCATGTATTAACATGTATTCTTGGAATCCAAATGGTTTTAAATTCATTGTTTTTATTGTGAATGTGGAAATGATGAATGTTCATGCATAATTCTGCATCTTATTCCAGGATGATATGAATCTGTCTACTTTGTGTTGACAATGCTAGCTCCTTTATGGACTGTCATGGTATTAGGCCAACAGACATATTTGTCTATGTGGATGGATCTGAGCAACATGAGCCAGGTACTGTGTTTAAGCATTATCATTTTGTAATAAATATGTATTTCGATAGAAGTGTATATCACTTAAGTCCTTCTAGCAGGGAGGGCATAATGAAGTAAAACCCGCCTTCTGTGTGTGGAGAATGCGATGGTGTCCTTAAAGATTTACAGGCAAGCTGCTTGGTGGCTGAACCTCAAGGAGCATCACTTGATGGGTGACCCATTGTGTGTTTAGGCTAGAGGCTATTTTGTAAGGTCAGGATTATCAACACTAATGCCTACTACTCTGCTGCTACTGCTGCTGTTTTCTCACTCTCTTCTTAGCCCTGGAGTTACTTTTTGAGTATCTGCTCTCTCCACAACACTATAAACCTTTGGCCATTACTTTATTTTAAAGAAATATTCACAAGATTAGCCTTCACTCCTCCTATTGCTCTGTTATTAATATGTTTAGAGCTACTGGTACCTCATCTTTTCAGCCCCTGTAAATCCTGCTCTCTCTTCTCTCTCTCTTTTTCTCAACATTAATGCTAGGTCAGCTTAGGTCATGCTAGGCCACTAACTTATGTAGCATTTTTGGTATTGTATTATTATTTTTTTGTTTATTCAAGTCTGAAAATAAGCAGAACTTTAGTTACTATTAGGTTAGGATTTCTGATTTATTTGTTTCATGATATATTTTCATGACTGGATGTATATTTTTGTTTTTGAGTGATTTTTCACATAGCTTTTAAATTTATTTCATTGTATGAAGGATTTTTTTTGTTATATTATTTTGGTGACACCTGTGGCCAGATGTTGGCTAAAATTTTATAGTCACTATGCCAAGGGTTGTCAAGTTAGTTCCCTAGTGTCACCTGGTCATGTCTCTAGAACACTTAGCCACTATTCCTGCCTCCTATACCAGCTGTATCTTACTGTCACTTGATCCTGCATACATTTCTCTTATATGTGTTTGTAAATGTACCACTCGTGTACTACTACTTGGTGTGTTAGTCATATCACTGTTCCATTCTATTACTACTACTACTACTACTACCACTACTACTACTACTCAGCTGTATTTGTATTTCATTGTAGAGGTGCTTGGTTGACCACATAAAGCCTACATATCTACTCTAATTCTTGTTCTTTTTTCCAACCCCTCCTTCAAACACCAACCTCTGCAGTGTCCATCTATTCTCCTAATGATAACCTCAAGTTCTTACACTGCAGCCTTCTAGTATGAATGAGATGTTACTTCAGGGATGGGGATGAATCACTGACACAATTTTACTATCACCTCTGCTTGTTTTATGCCTCTTCACAGTGAAGTCTTCCCTACTTATTTCTCATAACTGATCAGGTCTAGTACTGTTTCTTGTATTTTTAGATTTCCATGAAAGGCTGGCTTCCAAATATTTCTCGATCATGATGTGATAAAACTGAAAAATCCCAGTAAGCCTGATGTGTTTTAACCATATAGGCAAGATAAAGAGATTAACTACAGAACTGTTCATTATACAGTGTGCCAAACTGTACCCTCTCATATGAATTGGAAAGAAAAAAACATCAGTAAGCAATTTAACCTAATACTGTATAATTCTTTGATTCTTAAATTGAGAAAACAATGTAGCCTATATATTTTCACCTAACAATATTTGGAGCCACCTGCTTCACACTTGCACTACAAAACCTGAATTATTACAGAAGTGAGTAGGTAGTAAAATTTCCAACAATGGGTCAATGTGTGAAGAAATACTTATGGCTTTAACCAAATGCAGAAATATTAATAACTGCATGGTATACTGTTAAGCAGTGCTTATGGAGATATTCAGGAAAGTTCTTATTAGAAAATATATATATTCACTGGGTTAATTTCTTTGAACTTCTCTGAACTTTGAAAGTTCTTGGTCCTGGGAAAGAAAGAAAAAAATTGCTTACTGTTGGACAGAACAGTGTGGTAAATTAGTGGTCAGTGGTAACTGCTATGGGTTTCTGAGCCTTTGCAAACAAAACTATTACCCTTCATAATTTCATGTCCTGAATCTGAACTGGAGGCTACTATAACAGACTTAAAAACTCCATCTTTTGGTGGGAAGAAGGGTCAGGAGCACACATGTACTTTACATGTAAATATATGTTAAACTGTGATTATGCGAACAGTGCATCGTTAGTACCTACGAGGTGATGTAGACACCGGAGTTTCTCTGATCAGAAACATAATGGAGACTATGAAACTGTGTTTTTGAAAAATTTAATTTTGATAGCTTTCATACATTTGCCTCTGTTAATTAGCTATATTTTGAAATCATGGTCATGCACAAGGTACAACATAGTATAATGAGAGCCACTCACAAGACCGAAATGCATCAGTATGCCCCCCAAAATGAATTTGAATGGTAAGGTATAAGAAAAAAATCTATTCTTTTAATTTTAGCACTTGTCTGCCTTCACTTCTGAGCTCTGAGTGCCTCACATAAAAAGTGCAAGCTTAAGAATATTTCAGATCAGCTTATCTTTTTAAATGAGGATTTAATGGTCCTGGTGGCGGGTTAGTGCCCCATCCCGTAAAAACAACTAACTTGTAGGAGGAGGCTGTAGCACGGGCCGAACAGGGTAGTACTCCCGAGGGGAATGGAATGCTGGTGATAGGGAGAGCTGGAGCTCCTTTCACTAGCTACCTAATCATCCTCCTTTGCTGACCTTTTCAGTGTGACAGTAACATGGAGAGTAGACCAGCATACTCTCCCAAACATTTCCTCTAACTATCCTATGCACTACACCACATGCGCTTTACATATCACACAACGTACCCCACTACGTTACAGGGGTTGACGCCAGCAAGGGCATGCGGCCAGAAAACTTTGCCCCCGCTACCTAGTGGCGGACTTTGGGGGGAGGCTTGACTGGGGTTCCACCGGCATAGATCATGGGTCCGGGGCGAGATGGGGCTCGAACCTGTGCTAGAGGGTACAGGGCATTGCGGTTCCCAGGCTGCCGCTTCCGCTCATTAGAGAGGGGCCCGAACCTGGGAGTAGCGCCCCAGGAGGCTGCCCTATCAGTGGGTGTATAATGGCGGGGCAGTTGCAGTGCCAAGCCGCGCTTGGAGGGTGTCCCTGCAGGTGTCCTGGCAGGGTGCCCCGAGGCCACTACCACAGCCACTAGTAAGCTGGTGGGCTAGGGGTCCCAGATCCATTGCCTGGACCTGGGTCTGTGCAATGGGTCGGGCCTTTGGAATGTTTACCCCCCTTTATCTTACCGACTATGACTATGAACAAAAACAAGCACCAAAGCAAGCCTGACGACAGCAAATCACCCAGGGGGTTTAGGGTGGGTTCGTGGAATGTGGGAAGTTTGAGAGGAAGAGCAGGGGAAGTTGTTGAGGCATTTAGTAGGAGGTGGGTGGATGTGGCATGTCTGCAGGAAGTCCGGTACAGGGGTGGATCAGCCAGAAAGATTGCTGGGAAGGATTGCTACTATAAGTTGTTTTGGCAGGGGGGAACTGACGGATATGGGGGTGTGGG
>JAGKTI010002514.1:14024-24078 GCA_018397915.1 Birgus latro
GAGGTCATTAAATGTGACTTAAGGGTTAAGGGACTGAATAGGGAGGCTGCCAGAGATCGAGCAGCGTGGAGAGCCGCCATTAGGTGACCAAGGCCGACACATGCAAGCATGTTGGAGCCTTCAAAAACGAAAACGACCAGTACCGTATTAGCATCCATGTTATGAAAATTGAATATCTTTGCTATGCACCCTTAACCTCATATTTTAGCAATGATTTTTTTTTTTTTTTTTTTAAGTTAAACCATGTCTTTTGCAGTCATTTAAAAGTTTTTTTTTTTTTTTTGCTCTTCTGTAGTGCAAGTCCAAATAGAATGCCCAACTGCTTCCATAGCAGCGAAAGGTTTACGAGTATAAAGAAGACCAGCATGTTCTTTGATGACTGCGTGTATTATGGTGAGAAGCAGTCAGGAAAAGAAAACCATCCGTCCATCATCGAATCCTATGTTGCCCCATGAGAAGCGTAGGAGCCCAGGGCTAGGCAAGTTGGTCCTGACATTTAAGATGAGTAAAAACCGAGCCTAAATTATTCATACCTTATCTAATTAGGGGGTCAGTATTTGCATTGTCTTTTAAGGAGCTTCAAAAATATGCAATCAGTCAGACCATTGAGCATGGCAATACAGTAAGACCTCACTATAACGGACTAATTGGGGCTCAGGCCAGTCCGAAATATGCGATTTTCCGATAAAAGCGACATCCGGACTTTTTCCGATATATCAGACATTAGTCCGGATTGAATCGGTAGTTTTCACCACCATTGCAATATTGTACTGCGTTATACCTTCACTACATTAATCAAATGGTATAATAATACTGTACTATGCACTGAAAAACATGTCTTTTACTTGTCTTATTGTGGTGAACATAGCTGAAGTTGTCAGGCAGTCCGGACTGCTTTCTGGCTATATCGGACTTTTTCCGATATGTAGGGGTTTAGTCTGGTAGCTCCTCGAGTCCGATAAAAGCGAATTTCGGTCTACTGAAGTCCGTTATATCGAGGTTTTACTGTATATTTAACTTTATTCTTGCCATACCCTGACAGTTTTACTTAGGATAAAATTTGCGGGGGTTAAATATACTTTTTATTAACATCACCCCAGCTATAGGGTTTTAGTACACTGAATGGAACAATATGGTAGCAGTAAGGATAAACTAAAGGGGACCTCACCTGGATTCAAGGGGATGAGGCTCTGCTAGATGGTCTCTGGTTCATTCAGGCAACATAAGGTTGTCTATTCAGTAATGCCCATTTTAAAGTACAGTACCCTAAGTCCATTCACGGTCCTGGGACCATTTGAACCACATTAGGTCAATTGTGCTCTTGTTCATATTCTTTCAGATTGTTGGATGAGTTCCCTTCCACTTGGGTATGTTCAGGTATACTCTGGTACCTGCTTTGACAACAAAACCTAGATGTGTAATTTTTCACTAAGTACTCCCTTCAGGCATTCTAAAATGCATGAATACATACTAGATACACACATTACCTTTTCTCAACACACAGGAAAAATAGATGGCACGGTTGGCATGACTGAAATCAAGTGGTCTGAATTAGGTGATTTTAATTGGCTATGCTTGGAGAAAAAGAGTCACACCTAAATTATTTATAAAGGCATACTCTGCATATGCCCCAGAGGTTGGCTTGTATGTTGAAAAAAAAAAAGGGGGGGGGGGGAAGGGGCAGATTCTGGGATGAATAAAAATAATTCATTGGTGGTATGGGGGATGGATGATGAGGTTGTAGTTTTGGGTGTGCATGAGGGTGCAGTAGCTCAAGGTTATGGAGGGGTGCATGGGGGATGTGTATGAGTAATGCAAAAGGGGAAAAAATACTGCAGTTCAGGGAGGCAATATTGTGTGCAATACACGTTTTATGGAGAGGGAGAGTAGGTTGAGTCTGGGAGCAATAGTAGGCAGACTGACTATTTTCTGATCAAGAAGGCTGATAGTACCATACTAATGGAGCAAGTTGTGAAGAAAAGGACCTATGCACCCAGGAGGAAAACTACAAAACTAAGCAGTTAATGTTGACTTTTATAGCATGATAAGTAGAGAGGTGCCCAAAGAGAGAGCTGTAGACATAAGTGCTAATGTGCAGTACAAAATACTCTTAAACAATCTCTTGAGAGTGACTGATTCATGTGTGGATGGAATGGGGCCCACCAAGACATAAGGTAACATGGTGGTTGGATAAGTGTTGAAGCCACAGTTAAGGAGAAAAGACAAGACTTTTCCAGGAATGGAAAAGGGGTGTTAACAGGGGAATACAGCTTAGCTACCTAATGTAAGACCAGAGAGGAGGTATAAAGGGTAAAATCTGAGTCTCGGATTTCTACTACTTAGCCTTAATAGCGTAGAAAGGAAGAATGTGGTATCTGATATGGCATAACAGATGGAGAGAGAGATCATAGGTGAGTATTGTATGAAGAATGATGAAGGTAAGGTAGTGGGTGCTGGACAGCTGGGATATTAAGAGATGCTTTAGAGGGAGAACATTATAACCGGTTGCTGAGTGAGGAGTATGACTGGAACAGGGAAGGTTTGGAGTTAGCGGATCCAGTGTTTGGCCCTTGGCCCTGGATTGATGATGTTACTGTGATGTAGTGTGGGAAGGCGGCTGTTGTGTTTGTGTTGACTAGAGAAAAGTTGAAGGCATAAGGAGATATAGGAGTGGGTTTAGGTACTAATCTGACAAAGCTGATCATATATGAATGTGTTGTTCCAGATGACGGCTGAAGAGTGTGACTGTAAATGTTTTAAGGGGAAGGGTGATGCCCTTGAAAGAGGAAATGATAGAGGCATAAAAGTTTCGGGCCAGATAACAAAGGTAATGGAGAGTCCTGGAAGAAATGATTAAGAAAAGAGTGAACATCAGTGAGATGCAATTTGGGTTTATGCCATGCAAAGGGACCACTGATGCAACATTCATTGTCAGCCAGCCCCAGGGAAAATGCACAGTAAAGAAATGGGAGCTGTAATGTTTTTATTGATTTAGAGAAGGCTTTTGACAGAGTTCCTGGGGAGGCAGCGAAGTGGAATATGAGAAGTTGCGATCAAGGAGTGGATGATAAGTGGTTATGGCTATGTATGTGGGTACTTGTACCCAGGTGACAGTGGATGGAGATCTGAGTGATGAGCATTCCGTGAATGTTAGCGTGCATCAGGGGTCAGTCTTGAGCCCTTTAATGTATAGAGGTGCAGCATGTCATAAGGGGGCTAAGTGCCATTCTTTAAATTTCGAGAAAATCATGTCCAAAGTTTGGCAATGGTGAAACAAGTGCCATTTCCAAATCCAAGGGAGTATAATGTTCATATTTGCACTGAAGCTTTACCAAGGACTACTCTTTCATCCCACATGCAGTAATTGAAGGTATAAGTCATGTTTTTTGTACAGGACCAATTTTTCCAAAATTTCACAGGTTCAGTAGTGTAAGATGTAAAAAAAAAAAAAAAAAAAAGGGCACTGCCAGCACTTTTGATGTGATTTTCTCATTTCAGTTCAGTACTTTTGATGTGATTTTCTCATTTCACTCACTGCAGAACAAGAATAAAAGGTACTGTGCATGATTCCCACCCATGCCTCACCCCAAATCATATTCCAGGTAAGTCAGGTAAATACACAATCAACAGGTATCTGAAAACAGGCCAGTACAAAACAATGAATGTGTATCCATGGAATATAATATAAAAAATAAAACATGAAGCACTTTAGGTAGAAGATAGATAGGGCCGATAGGAGGTAGATAAGGTAGATGGGAGGTAGATTAGGTATAGTACTAAGAGTACCGGTAACTGATAACTGGGCACTATTGACCCGTCCAGTCCCGACAGGTTTTTTACACAGCCTACCCCCAGGTCCCGACCGATTTTTGACTTTTTTTTTTTTTGGCTGAAACCATTGCTTTTGGTGAGAAACATCGAAAATTCATAGAGAAATCGCGATCCTGAAGTTAGAAATGATACAGGTGTCACTCAACCTTACGTTTTTCTTTTTTTCAGGGTACCTGGCTAAAGAAAATGAGCTATAGAAGGGTTAACTAATTCAAGCCACTTTAAATTACATATTTATTTCATTTATTTGGTATGAATTTACAGTATGTGTAGTACGAGTCTATATTGGTTTCCACACAATAATATAGGCGTTTATAAGCATTGTTCACGCACCCAAAACCGCAGTATATGGCACCTTCCTTTACGACATTACCACCTCATCACTTTTGTTTGTTTCTACCTCTAGCTTCTTTGTTTCTTTGTCCTCCACCAACATACCTTTACTGGCCAAGTTACAGCTAACATGTGAATTGCCCAGTTTGGAGAGGAGGGGGGGCGAGGTAGTCTCCCCGCTCGACAGCAGGTAGAGGAAGGTCTCCCACATATGCCTACCAAAAATCACCCGCGAATGTTGAAAAATGTGCACACAATGGTCCTTGCAATTGAGTGATGTATGATGCATGTCGTTGGGTCTGTCCGCAGAAAAAAGTAGCGACGTGCATCGTACGTCGGTGGGACTCGGCGGGTTAAAGGTAAGAAGGAAGATAGTAGGCAGAACATTGTACCAAACTTGCTCTGCAGGTAAGGTTGATCCAGGACGTTGGCAGGTGACTGTAAAGTAAGTAATAGATGTAATCCTTATTAATCCAGGGCAGGTGGATCCAGACATAGGACAACAGAGTGGTGGGTGGAGTGGTGTAAGTTAGTGTACTAGGAATCCTTATGGTTAATCCGTGGAGACGAATCCTGAGCAGCTGATGGGAACGCGGGGATGGCAAGCAAGATGCTCCAGGAGGTTTGCATGGCCTGTGTGCCAGTGGCACACAGTAACATTGCGAGAAAACATGTGGCCCTGCTTGTATCGTGATATTACTCCTTTATGATTTGTCCAGCATTCTCATAGCCTCTGAGCCGCAGGTGGAAAAGTGTGAGTTACTCTAACAGGACTCTCAACCTTATGATTCGTGCTGGGTGGGCACCAAATCACTACCAGGTTAAAAAAGGGTGAATAAAGTGATATATGCAGAAAAACGGATTTCAGCCAAAATGGCACATAGCCCCCTTACGACGTGCCGCACCTCAGATTATCATCATGGCACCACTCTCTCTAGTCCTACCTGTAAGCCTAAGGTATTACCTTATTGCAACACGAAACAAGTATCTGGAAATTACGACAGCAGTTGCAGAATGTCCGTTTCCATGACTCTGGCTCTTTTCGTTGAATACAGTGTCTTCACGTGGCCAAGCTAATCCTTGTTTGGTAAACATTGTGGACTTGTTGACTGTTACTGTATGCTGAACTATTATTCAATCACTACTTACCTTTTATCGAAGTTTCATGCACAGAAGTGTAGTATGGCTCATAAAATTATTCTCATTTCAAAGGAACACATCACAGTTACAGTCTAACACTGACAGCAGCTGGAAAAGAGGCACGGATTTTGATAAAATCTATTAAAAACAAAAATAGAACCAAAAGGAAAACATCGAGTCACCCAGACTTTGTATCAGATTCTATTTTATGTGATTTTTCAGAATCCAATCTTATATGACAGAAGTTACCTATTGGGTATAAGCTATAAACATCATCCTACGATATTGAAAACATTGTTAATTTTTCATTTTTGTTTTATTATTTTTTCTTTTAGTTTATTAAAGATATTTCGGAAGACCAGTCAGTCCCCGTCAGCCAGCTGCCATTTAGAAGGGCAGAGGGTCGTGTCCTCGACCGTAGACCTTTATACCCAGAAGAAGAAGAAGTTGCTATTTACGCAGGAACGAGGTGGATGGTGAACTTACTCGTCTTCCTTCGCAGGCGCAGAAAGTAGTGACAGGTTTCATAATTTACAGTCGAATGTTGCTATTTCCAAAGCTATGACAGCGACCTTCACTTCCAAGGATTTTGGTTATATAAGATTGACAGTGATCGAATACTGAGACTGAAATAAGGAAGGTGGAATTGCCAGTTCTCCAACACCCACAACGTGAGTTCAAGTTTACGAGTATGTTTCAGCATAAGTTTTTCCCTTGGACTTTCAAGGCATACGGAATGGTCAGGTAAGCAATTAACTTCTTTCCTGAAACATGTGAAGTTTGTAGAATATGTCCAAACAATGGAAAAGACGAATTAGAGAAAAAGTTCAAGCCGACTTGGCAAGTCCAATCTTGGCAGAATCAGAGATTTTACGGAGCCAGCGGTAAAGCAAAGAATGAGATAAATATTTCGTGTTGCACATGTTAAGATTGTTCCAGTCTCGGCTTGTCAACAAAGTAGGACACCATTCTCAAGATGTGACCTATAGCAGAGCTCAGTTGATGGGAAGTGGTTGTTTCCATGCACACTTGCAGTCAATGCAGTTGCTATTAGTCCAGTTTGTTTTCTGAATTTTTCTTACTGTTTTCATGGTGGTAAACAATTGTTTTATGCTGACTTTCTTTGCCTTGTTATCTTAATGTTCCTTATGCCTTACCGACTTCGGGGTTGCTAAAACTTATTCTAAAATTGGTTAAGCTAGGTTAGGTTAGGTTAAATTTAAGGTTAGGTTAGGTTGCTTTAGGTTAACTCGTCACGTCCCGACTGATTTCCAACCTCCGATACCCCCCAGTCCCGAGCCTTTTCGGATGTTTTTTTTTCTGGTCAAACCTTCGCTTTTGGTGAAAAACATCGAAAATTCATAGAGAAATCGCCCTCCTTAGGCTATAAATGGTGCTACAGGTGATGAGTCTGCCTTATATTTTCCCTCTTTCTCAGGGTACCTGGCTAAAGGAAACGAACTATGGAAGGGTAAACTAATTCAAGCCACTTTAAATTACGTATTTATTTATGTATTTGGTACGAATTTATGTGTAGTACAAAACTATATTGGTTTTCACGCATTTATATAGGCAATAGAAGCTTTGTTCAGTCACCAAACACATCCACATATGGCACCTTCCTTTATGACATTACCACCTCATCACTTCTGTTTGTTTCTTGCTCTAGCTTCTCTATTTCTTTGTCCGCTACCTCAGGAATCACTTTCACCGTGAATTTCGTCATTGGAGAGACCGTGGGGCAACATACTTTTACTGGCCAGGTTACTGCTAACAGGTGAATTGCCCAGTGTGGGGGGAGGGGGGGGTTAGGTGGGCCAGGCAGTATCCCCGCTTGACAGTAGGTAGAGGAAGGTCTCCCGCATATGCCTATCAAAAATCGACCATGAAACTTGAAAATTGTGCAAATTATGACCCTTGCAATTATGCGACGTACCCATACGTCGATGGGTGTAGCTGTGACAAAACGTTGTGACGTACTCATACGTCGATGGGATTGGGATTCCTCGGCTTAAAATGTAAGGTTAGGAGGAGGTACTAAAAGGCGGCCGGGACATAATTATGTTGAAAGCGTCCATTAGAGATCCTTGCAGAATGAGACTATATACTTTGCATTCAGACGCCTCACAGCCCGGGTGTTGGCTGACTGGAGATTCGTATAAAATACATTTCGTCATCTGCCGTGATACATGATTGATCGATAACATGTCGCTATAATTGTAGTGCAGTTTGTTAATATGAGGTACTGAAGATTCCTGTTTTACTCTTCATGTGTACATTTGGTTTTTATGTAAAGTTACAAGTAAACACTGAGATAATCACAGAATTATAATGTCGACAAACCAAACTGTTGGTAGCCGCAAAATGGGTGGTGCTGTGTTCTTTTACTGGTGCTTTTTTGCCCTTATTAATGGTTTTATTGTGATTCATTTGGGTGCAGTAATCAACTGCTTAACCCATTTCCGCCAAGTGTCGTCAATTGAGGGCGGAACTGGACATTTCCAAAAGTTAATAAAGAAGGGAACCCCGGGGTAGGGGACCTATGAGCCTCGCGACTATGAGCCGACAGGCGGAGGGTGGTACGCTTAGTACCTACAAGGGAAATCTCTCGCACAGAAAGTCTGGGAGCTGATGGGTTAATCTGATCTTATTTTTTGCCACAGTACAGTATGTTCCCTGGGTCACACTGCTGTATATACTGTACACTTTGTGCCCAGTGGCCCATTGAAGATTCAATAAAATGTTCGAGTGTTTCTATTCTTTGGTTCCCTCATAGTGATAATTCTGTATTCTTATTGATTTATGCATTGTGTTCTTCTCCATCTTCTTGGATCTGTCTTTTTCGACCTTTATAATTGGGGTCAATGTGTGAAGCAATCATGGTCTGATGTGCCATTTTAGTTTTGACAACAGAAGAAAAGCTGTAAACAACTATCTTCAAGACCTTAACATAAATTTACGCAAAATCATAGTTATTCGACAGCATATATTAGATGAAACAGAGGAGAGGGACACTGTAATAATTGTGGAAAGAGGAATTAAGGGAAACAGGAACATTATCGCTAAATAGGAACTGTCAGCAAAATCTAAAGGAATTTGAGTACTGATAGCTACGAGGCCACGAGAATTTTAATGAATTACAGAAGCAACACACACACACACACACACAATGCATAAATCAATAAGAATACAGAATTATCACTATGAGGGAACCAAAGAATAGAATCACTCGAACATTTTATTTTGAAGTGAGGATGGGGGATGATAATTGGGTGCAGAGGGTGAGAAGTGTTAATATTGGGGGAGGGGTAGACCGAGAAAGACATGGGACGAGGTCATTAAATGTGACTTAAGGGTTAAGGGACTGAATAGGGAGGCTGCCAGAGATCGAGCAGCGTGGAGAGCCGCCATTAGGTGACCAAGGCCGACACATGCAAGCATGTTGGAGCCTTCAAAAACGGAAACGGAAACGGAAACGGATTCTTATGATGTAGAAATACGCTAACATTTTTGCCTGTATTCCCGTCGGTTATGGAAGCTCCCTAACACCTCTTTCTTGGTGATTTATTTTTGGATATGGCTGGTGTACATCCTTTTGTTCGTTATCTAGATAGAGTAATGCTTTGTTTGAATGATTTATGTAACACATAATATGGCAGTAAGATGTACTGTAACAAGCAAAGTAAATCGCTTAGGAAAAGTTGTTGGCCCTAGATGTATGGCGTAACACTATTTTAAATGAGAAGTTAAAATCAGCAAACATTTTTCTACTCAGTGTTAACACAGAAGTGATAAAAAGAGGTAATGTTTAAAATACTGAAAAAAAAACAACTATTTGAAAAGGGCAAGAAAAAAAACGACGAAGTACAGAAAAAAATGATGGAGTTCTGTAGCAGAGGAGCCTCCCCACCTCATCCATGGCCACAGAATCACTGTACATACATGAGAGATACATGAGGTTCAGTAATACAGAGATGCATAGCTATTTGAAGTGTAGGATGGAATAGGTTTCATAATAATATGTAAAACGAGGGAAAAAGTTAGGATGGAATAAGTTTCATAATAATATGTAAAACGAGGGATAAAGTTAGGGTGGAATAGGTTTCATAATAATATGTAAAACGAGGGAAAAAGTTAGGATGGAATAGGTTTCATAATAATATGTAAAACGAGGGAAAAAGTTAGATCACGATGAAAAGAAAAGGTTAGGAGAGGCTCAGTGGTTGGCCTGATCGTGCCACACCCTCACCCTAATACTTACACCCAGGTCACACCCCTCACACCCTCCTTCACCCTCACCCTCACCTCTCTTGTAAGATGAGAGGTGTGGGGAGGTGTGAGAGGCAGCTTGTGAGGTGTGGATGGGGTGTGGTGGGGTGTAGCCAGAATCAGATGAGGGATGATAGGGGTGTGGCGAGGTGTAGCCAGAATCAGATGAGGGGTGATAGGGGTGTGGTGAGGTGTGGGTTAGGTGTGGAGAAGGGGGTGATTAGGGATGTGGCGAGGTATGGGTGGGGTGTGGTGAGTTGTAACCAGAATCAGGTGAGGGGTGATAGAGGTGTGGTGAAGTTTGGGTTAGGTGTTGTGAAGCGGGTGATGAGGGGTGTGGTGAAGGGGTTAGCTCCGTCGAATCCCCCGAAGACCCAAGTTTAGTGGATGAATCTGTAGAACAAAGTCTGGCGGTGGTTGGCTGGGAGGTGGAGGAACTTGAGGGTGAGGTGGAGGGAGGTGAGGGGGTCAGGAGGCTGGT
>JAGKTI010002514.1:29064-48869 GCA_018397915.1 Birgus latro
CTGTGGTAGTATTACTGTGGGTAGAGTTTGGCGTGGCCTGTAGATACTGTAGGCCTTGAAGAGACTGTTCTTATCATGGTTGCACGCCCATGTTCTCATTATTATTATTCTTATTATTTTTTAATCATGCTTTTGACATCATTATTATTATTATTATTATTTTTAATCATGCTTTTGACATCATCCTCTTGGATATTCTAAGAGATTAAGTTCGTTCTTATGTTGACTGTTGAAGGGTACACTTTGTCGTATTGGTTGTCTTCCTATCAGCATCCGCACAACGCTTCATAAGATGAAGTAACACTATTATAGATATTGTACACCTTACTCAGTAGATTCATAATCTATGCAAGCTTATGCCACTACTGCTACTAATGCTACTATTATGCAGTAACTTTTCTTCATATTATCACCTCAGATGCCAATACCTCTCTGGTCGTTAGGGATGCTCATATAGGAAAGCCACGCGAAACAATATGAAAAAGTTTCATCCTTGCGGTTGGTTGCCTGGTATCGCTAGGTATTGTAATAAATACATTTTACCATCGCCTCAAGGTGTATGAGTGCTGCCTCAAAGTGCGTTCACAGTAACAACTGTCCTGGGTGCATAGTAAAGGTTAATGGGTTGGTAAAAGTGAGAGGGCAGAGGGAGATGTGGACCTTGAGGAATGCCCCGCGTCTGTGTCAAGTTGCAGTATGTGGCTCCTGAACTGCTCACGCCATTTTTACATTACATTTAATTTTTTTTTTATAATAGTGCGTTACTTTTATTAAATTTATTGCCTGTCAGTAGTACTGATCTGATTGTTATCGCTTAGCGAGAGATAAACGTCTTGGTGTCTGACAAACTTCGCAAAATGCGGCAGATGAGAAAAACATGCGTTGGTAACCGTGTCGTGGAGCAGGTAGAGGAAGGTGGGTGGGAGTTAGTGGTTGGGGGGAGTCTGCTGGCCAGTGTGGTGGTGGTGTTCCGGCACGCTCTTACCTCTCCTCTTCCTCATCCATACGCCAGGTGGCCTATTCACGCCTTTCAGTTATTCCTCACCTCATCTGTGGTGTCCATGATCGGGATTACAGCAAGTTAGTGGCCGCTGCTCTATAAGTGGTGCGAGAAAACCCGGAAAACAAGGTGTTCGAGTATTGGCCATGTGTTTCGTTAGTATGTGATGGGAATATTATGAAGTGCTCCTCAAACTTCCTCCATCCTGTGGAATCTGGGGGTCGTTTTACCGTTTGATTTTGACAGGTCGGTTCTCTGTCGCGTGATCCAGACGAAGTGAATGAAGTGTATGTGAATCCTTGTCGACACCGTATTTGGTAAAGCATCATTGTACCAGCCAGATGAAACTGTGTGAAAAAGTGAAATGAGCAGGATGATAAAATCCAAGGAATAAGAGTGCCTAGTGAGTGTATGTGCAGCAATAGTGGATTACAAAGTTAAGGAAGAGGATGATGCCCCTTGTGTGGGACTGCTCTCTGAAAGTAAGTAAAGGAGATGTTTATTAGCGAGATGCAAATCTGATATATTGCTGGGCAACTTTTTGATTTATTGCTAGGAATGACATTGCTGACATAGATATATTGATAGTAATAAATTAATATTGTCAGGAATAACTTTGTATTGCTAGGAATGACAATGATGTACGGTACTACAAGGAATAACTTTGATAATTGCAGGAAATAGTAGAAAATAGTTCTTGTAAATATAAGGAACAACTCTGAAGACATGTTTGCACTTGCACAGTACATTACCGGTATCGTGGTAAGGATGACAGTTTTTTTTTTTTTATGTGTCCAACTTCTGGGCATAGGCTTCACAGCCTGCTATCAAGGCCCAGCAGTCCTCCTACATACCATACACCTGTCCTTATCAGTGCAGTTATCCTTTCATCTTATGTTCTTATAACCTTAAGTATTTGGTGTTATGGTACTTCCTTTTCGGTACTCTTTTCCTCTGAGGTATTATTGTTATACCGGTATGTCGAACATCCTTACGTTAAAAAAAAAAAAAAAAAAAAAGGAAAAAGCTCGGATAATGATGTGTTTTTGCCCAGAAACTACCGTGCCAACATTGTGACAAGACTAGGTCGGAAATATATAGTGTAAGGTGAGTTCCGTAGGTTAATGATTGTACCTTTTCAGTACGAGGAGCCACAAGTTGAATTAAACCGTCTGGCAGTAGATTCAGCAATAAAGACTACCGTGCTGTATGCGTTGGGCAGTTCAGTGAAGCATACCGTATCCATCACGCTGTTTTTAACCCCCTCAATGGGGCCGGAGGACGCCCTCACGTGGTGGCACTGATGTAACTGGTCGGCTTTACTGCCCGTTTATACAAATGCCCCTCAGCTTCCTTGCAGTCCAGTGGGTCTGCATTTTAGATGAACTTGTGGCAACAACAACAACATCCCTTTCACTCCTAGGACGTTTTTCTTACCTGTCGTTCTTACTTTCAGATCATTTTCAACTTAGTTCCTTCCATCCGAGGACGATATTTAATTCTTGATGCTAGCACGATTTTGTTTTGCAGTCCCCCCACAGAGATGGCCAAACTGTCTATTTATCTATCTATCTAGCATCTGCCTATTTATATGTCGGTCCATATATTTACCCATCAGTCTATCTGTTTATCTATATCTATCTGTATGAAACCCAGCTCAGAAAGTGTTACCATAATGTAGATGATCAGGAGACAGGAGATGTATGTATCAGAAATACCCAGTGGACTGCAGCTCTAAGTTACGGTACCCCATTTTAATCCGCCATCCTTTTGGGGGTGAACAGGAAAGTAGTTGACGGACGTTTGTTTTATCAGTCAGTTGAACCGCACGCGTCCCTCTTTGTAGGTTAAGGGACCAAAAGAACGTCCAGTCATCCCTTATGCCGCCATTGCCAGACGATTTTATTCAGCTAAGCAGAGGCCTTTTGTGGCAATCTGACTTTGTATTTTATTCATGCAGTCACCGGACGATCTTCTGCTTAAGGATGATTTTTTTTCGAACTGGATATTATAGAATTCATTTACTCCATCACTAAGAGAAGCCTTCCCTTGGTTAAGTAAAATCGTCTGAAGGTAGCTGGACTAGAGCGATACTGCTTGGCCGGACTGAAGGGGTTAACGGAGCTTGTTTCCAATCCCTTCAGGATTAGTCGTTCCCTGAAGCTGAATAAAATCGTCTGGTGGTTGCAAGAGGTAACACACACACACACACACACACACACACACACACACACACACACACAGCCGTCAGCGTATTGAGGAGGCAAAACTGTCCTTCTTCATGCGTTCCTCTACTTTATCCATCTTCCTCGTTCTGGATCTTCCTCTCCACCTTCTCCTTGACCTCCTTCGTTCCAGCGACGTATTTTATTTTAGCCATGATCTTCACAGACGATTATATTCAACTGATGAGAGAGTTTTTGCGCTGGAGGGGGTTAGATAAAGCCTTCAGTAAACCCCTCATTTGTACCTGTCTGTCCCAAGCGTAATAAATCGTCTTGTGGTAGTTAAAATAAGATGGAAATTCTGTATCGCCACTCAGTGATTTGCCGAGTTCACGTACCGTATTTGCACAGTTTGTTTACCTTTGTCGTTCACGGGTGGTCAAGTACGTGGACAGGTGTGTGTGGGTAATTAGGTGTACAGGTGTCTAATTAGGTGTACATGTGTGGGTAATTAAGTGTACATGTTTGGATAATTAGTGTACATGTGTGGATAATGAAGTGTACAGATGTGGGTAATTAGGTGTACAGGTGTGGGTAATTAGGTGTACAGATGTGGGTAATTAGGTGTACAGGTGCATGGTAGTAATTAGGTTTACAGATGTGGGTAATTAGGTTTACGGGTGTATGGTAGTAATTAAATGTACAGGTGTGGGTATTTGGTGTATAGGTGTGGATAATTTGGTGTACAGATGTATGGTTACTTCGATGTACAGGTGTGGGTAATTAGATGGGCAGGTGTTGATATTAGTGTACAGATATTTGGGAAATTGGGTGCACATGTGTTGGGGAGGCAGTTGTGAGTCGGAAGAGAGGTGGCCTGCAGTCCTAATTGACCTAGGTTCTATCCCGGCTGGGGCATGGACAGTTTTAGGATCCGAATTTGGTTAAAACAGACTTTACTGATCTGCCAGAAGACCCGCCGACGTATCGTAAAAATACTTCCGCTAATATCAACACATCAGTCCTGTTTGGGATTTAACGGCTTTGATTATATCTTGTATCTTATGTATAGGATATGGAAACTGTTTTAGTTTTTCTGGTGTTCAAAATGACATTCCAGAATTAGTTTTTTTATTTTTTTATTTTTTTAAGATAACAGAATTCGTTGTTTAGGTCCTGGTGTTACTTTAAAGCCACTGATTGGGAAGGGATTATATTTGGTTTGAATTAGGTCACGTTATCATTATCATCATAGTCATGTCGTCGTTTTCGTCGTCCTCGTCAACATTTGTTTTGTACCCTCATCAATAATACTGAGACAGCTGCGAATTACACTAAAATTTATCATCAGTAAGGTAGCTACCAAGTGCAGATGAGGCGTAGCACCGGGGCTTTGTACTGCCGGGGGTTGCAATGAGGTGAGGCAGGTGACTGAGTGAAGCTGGAGGCGGGCGTTTCTGCACTTCTCCCATCTTCTCTCCATTTTCACCCCTTCCTCTCCTCTCTCCTTTACCTTTCCTTCCCACTCCATTCCCTTTCTTCCAGCCCTACTTCCTCTTCTCCCTCTTATCACTCCTTATTCCACCTCCTTCCCTCTTCTCTTCCCTCATCTTCTCTCTGTTTCCTCATCTTCACTCCCTCTCTTTTTTCCCCATCTTTCCCCTCTCTTCTCTCATCTTCCTTCTTTTCACCGCCGTCCCACTTCTCCCCCTTCCATCTCCAACCCACCCGTTCTCTTTCTATCTCTCCTCCCCAATTCTTTCCCATGCCACAAACACCCTCTGCCCCCTTCACCCCATCCCACCTCCATCACCTCCCCTTAACCCTGCCAGTTTCAGTCCTTCCCACTTCTGCCATTATCTCCACCCCTACCACCACCATCTCCACTCCAGCCTCCACCCCCATCCCTCCCCTCTTCTGGCTCTTCTCACTTCCACCCTCCTTTTCTTCTCTCCCACCCCACATCTCCTTTCCCTCCTCTTCCCCTCCCATTTCCCCTACCCTCTTCGTGTCCTTCCCACTTCCACCTCCTTATCTTTCCCCTTCCATCTCCTCACCCTCCCTTCCACCATTATTTTCACTCCCCTCTTTCACTCTCTCTTACCCCCCTCCTGTCTCTCCTCCCCCTCCTCTCCTCTTCTCTCCCTCCTCTCCTCTCCTCTCCTCCCCTCCCGCCTCTCCTCCCCCTCCTCCCGCCCCTTCTGTTCTTGCCCCCGCCCAGCATCCGGTGATCCTGGTGGCTGTTCCAGTAGACCAGTACGCCGACATCCACAACGCTAACTGAACCGTACTCTAGCCATCGGTTCGTCTTCATACCATCATCTTCATCATCATTATTATTATCATTATCCTCCACCTCCTCCTCCTCCTCCTCCTTCCCCTCCTCCTCCTGTTCCTCCTCCTCATCATCATCATCGGCACATCATCAGCATATCACCATCACGAGGAAAAGTCATAGGAGCTTGGGTGTAAAAACTGGCACCATTAACCCTCTCATGATCGAGGCAACTCTAGTGTTCTCTTCAGTAAGCGCCGGGCAGTTTTAATCCGCTGAAATTGAGCCTTGGGAGGTAGTGTTAAAACTGGAATCATTAACCGTATCACTAAGTTGGCAGACGGTCCCTTGCCAGGATTATGTTTAGGCTACATCTTATTCCTCACCGAACGCCAGAGTATTAATTCTTTTCATACTTTTCAAATGTGTACTTTATATTGCTCTCTATTCTATATACAGATTTTTTTTCCTATATGTGGTCTCGCTTAAGCCAACAGGGAAGTATCAGCTAACTTCATTATCGCGATAGTAGCGTTCGATAAATATAAGGATTGCTGTTAAATGCTGTAGGTTAGGTGAAGGGGAGAGCAGTGATTGAGAAGGTTCCGTATGATTGATATAGGGATGTTTGGTGAGTGACGAACAACGCGGTTTGCAGAGGCGGATCAGCTGCGTGAAAGGTGGCAGATGGTGGGGAAAGCAGGCGAGGAGAATGTTAAGAGCTTGTTTAGGGTGCTTGTGCATCAGGAAAATCAATTGACAAGTGGAACGAGTTGAGGGACTGTTATAGTTTTCCAGGGGTTATTTATTAAGCTAAGGGGAGGCCCCTTGAAGTAGGGTTGTTAATGGAGGTTATGTGTAAATCCTTCAGTCTGAAAAAAAAACTCCAAAGCTGAATGAAATCATATGATTAGTAAGGACAAAGTAATAGACATCATCGTAGTCAAGGGGCTAACACATTATGTTCGTTTTTGAGGGCAGCGACTAAATTTATCGTAACCAGATTTAAAAAAAAAAGGGCAGGAGAGGCTGGTGATAATAAGCAATATATAAGATTGCTAATTCTTTTAATCTGCTGGGTACTGGATAATTCAATTACCGGGCCTCATTATCTGGTCGGATAACATTAATTTGGTGTACAGTATCCTCTAACGGTATTCCATCTTCAAGTTTATTCAGTGCAGCGGTGCTTCGTAAATACTGCTTTAAGAACAGTTTTTCATTTGTGGCTGTAATCAGGCGCTCAGAATATTTGTGTATATCATGTTGTCCCTGAGAGTTGTCTGGGATAACAAAAGCAATATTTACATACCGGTGCCCAGTGCCTGTGTGGCCACTCAGCAAATTAGTCGCCAGAAGTCTTTGTCCTGTTCCTCCCACACTGCTTTATCGCGTGAGATAGACTGTTAGAGGTTTCTTAGTGTATCGATAGAATTTTAGTTGACAGGAGCCGAGACTTTAAATTATCTCCTGTTGCTTTTTTTTTTTTTTTTTTTATCTCAGCGATTGCTTTCCTTCTTTGTTTCTTTGCCGCACTGTTGCGTCTTTATTTCTCTTCTGTCGCTACTTCAATGGTCACTGTTCCTCTGAACTGTCTGCTTGCATCCCTCCACCTCTACGACGGGCACGTAGTACCCGTCAAGCAACAAACTCTCATCCCTTTTCTGTCCAGCTCTCTAATGCAAGAGTTAACCGTTACTCCCAGTCCTTCATTTATGCAACTGGTCAACTCTGGAACTGTCTTCCTCTGTCTGTATTTCCTACTTCCTATGATCTCCAGTCTTTCAAACGCAGTGTGTCCAGGCATCTCGAATTGAACGGATCTTGAATTTGGCTCTCTTTTGTATTGTTTTTGCTTTTTCTTGGAAGGAACAATATGCAGGCCTGTGGCCTTTGGTTCCTTCTTCCTTGCATAAAAAAAAAAAATACTTTTGTCTGTCACCCACTGTACTTCCGTCTGTCGCATACTCTTGTCTTTGCCACTAATAATCGTCATTTTCCTCCTTGTGCGTGTTTTTTCTTGTTTTCTTTCCATATGTTCATCTGCTCTTGCTTGATTTGGTCCTCTTTCGTCTGTTCTTGGTTCCCATGTTTATTTGTCTCCCCTTGTTTATCTGCCCTTGTTCTCCATCTTCGTTTCTATTCTCCTTCGTTATTTACGCTTCCCCTCTTTCCTTCTATTCTCCCTTCTCCATCTACTCCTGGTACCCATTTTCTCTCCTTCCTGTGTTCATCTGATCTTGCTGTCCCTGTTCCTCTCTGTACCCTTTGTTCATCCACCGGTACCACATTTTCTGCTACTTCTTATTTCCTCATCCCTTGATCATCTACCCTTCCTTCTCCTTTTTTTTCCCTCTTCATCTTCCCTTTCTTCCAGTGTTCACTTTGTCCCCCCCTTTCATCTACTTTTGCTTCTCTTCCTTTGTATGTCCCATGTTCACATACTCTTGCTTCTGGCGCTCTTTTCTTTCTACCCTTGCTCATCTACCCATCAGTATTTTGCTGTTGTTTGTTTGTTTGTTCTCTTTGCTCGCCCACCCTTTCTTCCTGTGTTCAGTTTCTTTCCTTCTTATTCACCTTTCTTGCGTCCCCTCATCTTTTCTATACCCTTTCACATATACCCTTTCTTCTACCGCTCCTTTCCCCACTCAGTCTTTCATGCGGTTCCCTTCGACGTCTCCTTCAGGAAGAATTTGTACACTTGCCTACATCTCAGTGCGTCCCGCCCGTATGTAATCGTTTGTCTACTTCGATGTTATTTCTTCAACCTTCATTTTTGTAGTTCCTTTTTTTTTTTTTCTCCACACCCATCCGCTCCACCTCCCAAAAGAGTCCCATTCCGTTCTTCCGCCTCACTGTCTTCCCCTTCATCCCCCTCAGCTCAAGTCTTCCTATTCCCCCACCTCAGTTTCGTATTTTTTCTCCCTCCCTTCCCAGCTTATTCCCCTCCCTCCCCCCTTCTCGTCCACTTCTTTACTACCCTTTCCTTTCATCTTCATTCTCAGCTCCTTTCCTTAACCCCCCACTGAACCTTTCCTCCCCTTCCACACCCATCCCCCTCCTCTTCCTCCCATACTTGACCCGTCCTTCCCTTTCCAAACTCAGTTCCTTCCCTTTCCTCACTCAGTCCCCTCCCCTGTCCCTCAGAACTCAAGCCCTCGTCTCCCCCACACCCAGCCCCGTTCCCACAGCTAGCCACTCCTCTTCCCTCACCCACACCCACACCCTCTCATCCACAGCCGCTCCCCCCTCCCCTCATGCTCCACCTACACCCATCTCCCCAACACTCACACCTGCACTCCCCCTCTCCTCCCTTCCACACTCGCTCTCTCCACTAACCTACTTCCCTCTCCTCTCCCCTACACCCCCTCTTCCCTTGTCCACACTCCCTCTCTCTCTTCTCCTAACACACACCTTCTCTCCCTCTAACCCACACCCCCTCTCTCCCCCTAACCCACACCTCTTCCCTCATCTACACCACCTCTCCTCTCACCCACACCCTTATATTTCCCTAACACATACTTCGCTCCCCTCACCCACACATCCCTCTCCCCTCACGCACACTCCCCGTTTCCCCTCACGCACACTCCCCGTCTCCCCTCATCCAAACCCCATCACCACTTCTTCCTGTAACCACTTTTTTATAAACCCCGATGACTGGCGATGTGTGTGCCGAGGTAATGGCCTTTCCGTCTGCCAAAGGGCGTGCGGTATAAAACGTTACTCTATACATTTTAACGCTGACTACCTACTGAATCTGATATATGTGTGTGTGTGTGTGTGTGTGTGTGTGTGTGTGTGTGTGTCTACAACCGTTCTCTGGAATCTGTAAGCCCTTGAAAAAAATCTTTATTGATTGATACCTTTAAGGTCTTACTCCGAGCCGGAAGATTCTGAGGGAGTTCATTCAGTAGGTCACATTGGCCGTCTTATCCCACCCTCACTCCCTCCAGCCTTTAAAGAGAAATACGTAGGACTGTAGTAGCTCGATGGTGGAAGGGGAATGGCCAGGTCCCCTTAACTCTATTAGAACATTGCTAACGGCCAGGTCTTGTTCAGTGCACCATTTTTCCTTCGTTTCCTTCGTCCCAGTTGCAAGTTGGATCGGAAGACGTTAGGATGAGGAAATGTACCGGTAGTTTTATGCCAGGTTGTATTCCGATCCCTTTCATACGGTGCATAATCACTGGAACATGAAAATTCCTTCGTGGATATTCATGTTTAGGGCATTGGATTCCGCCATAAATACAGATCTTGGGGAAAACTGTTGGTTGCACGTGATTAAAAGACCGGTTCTCGCAGGAAAGAAAAAAAAAGTACATATATTTTTAGACCACTTGTAATCTTCGAAATCAGCTTGACTCTAGACGGATACTAAGCCGCAAGTGTTTGAGGAGTGTGTCAGAACCGGTGACCTCGTACTCTGGGGGAAGTTCGTTGCTGGGTGCTGGGTCAGTGTAGGTGTACAATGTTTTCGCCTTTTCATTGATGTATTACGATACTGAAAATTGGATCAACATGGCAATTTGGAGAAAAAACCGTCCTATTGTCTGGTATTCGGTCAGATATTTATGTACGGTAAATGTTTGTCTGTCTGTCTGTCTGCATCTACCCTATCTGTCTATAAATGTACATACCCGGTACCTACGATATATAGCGGTATGTACTGTACAATATCCATGTAAGCCATAGTTCTGCTAGCTCAAGATGCTTAGAAACATTATAATTATAGTACATTAATTATACTAAAATTGTAAGAAGAAAAGGTTCACTGAGAGAGAATGGTCAGAGTTGATTAGCTGTGTAAGCAAGAAATTGGGAACAAGAGTTCATTAGTCACTTTTTTATTGGAAGCGGAACTTAAAAGAGTTGTGAGAGTCTCATTAATCGCGTATTGGATGGCCACCAATTCCTTGAGCGCGAAAATGTCATGTTTATTTTACTGCAGCTATTGCCAGAAGATTTTCGTGAGATTTGGAGGCGCCTGTTATAATCAAGGAGTTAGCTTAGGAAGATGTGTATTAACCTCTTGAGCACGAGAAGTTATACTCAGGTGTTCTTTCAGCCTGTACACTACCGTATGCAGTGTAGTGTTGTTGACTATACACTACTTCAATCATTTCACTCCGATGACATGGCCAATTCCCTCATTCTTGCTACCTCCAGACTTCTTCAATTTAGGAGAGAGTATACGAACTAGGTGGTTAAATATTGCCTTCACGGACGCCTTGACTACAAATTGACTCGTAAGGTAAATAAATTTGTCTGGAGGAGGCGCAGATAAACCAAAAGAACACGTCATTGGCTTCAAGAGGTTAGAAATGAGATAGCTTATTGTGTCATTTTAGATATAGGCCTAAGTGGTTGAATGTTAAGTGAAGAGCAGCAGTAGTCAGTAGTTGCAGCCTCGGGCTCACCTGAAAATGAAACCGATGGACTGCAGGTAAAATTCCCTCCTCCCGCAGTCCACCATCCTCCTTTCGGGGGTTTGGGAGAGACCTGAGGGACTTTTGAATAACCGGACAGCGCAGTAGCTCGGTTATATCGGTGCCACCACGTGAAGGCGTCGCTCTCCAGCACTAGGGGAAGCGTACAGCCAGGTTATTTAATCTGTTACCAGTCTGGGACCTTTTTAATTTAGTGTCCCTGGCCTTGTCTGATTAGGCCAGGCCAGGCTGAGCATCAAGCCCATTATTGAAAGGCCGAATTAACCCATTTAGTAACATGACGTCCTCTGTTCTTTGATACCGCCATAGGATATTAATTAGCATACAAGAAGTCTCTCGTAGTGAAGGGATTATTGATGCATAAAGCTCCCTCATGATCGCAGTTTCCTGTGTACTGTTTATGGTCTACTGTAGTCTACCTGTCTACGCTACCCTATAAAACCAGCGTGTACCTTCACTCACTCTAAGGTTTGTGTTTACAGTAATCCGTTTGAGGCGTACTGCAGGACTTAGGGCGGATTCCGAAATTTTGAAATTTTCTTGTAAGAGTGTTTGTTTTCCTGTATGCTTTTATCTTGGCATAATAAACCTGCCAAAAATTTAGATCCAGATTTGTAGTACCGGTAGAGTTTAACATGAAAAATACGTTAAAAACAAAGCAATTTCTGACAGTGCATTTAGAACTATTTGCTGGTAGAATAGATTAGCTGAAGATCTTTTATGAGTACTTACCTCGATTTTCTCCTTAGAGTGATAGCCACAATTTATCCTTTCCCCCCCTCATGCTGGCCAAACGCGGAACAGGAAGGGATGTCTGTGGTGAGTTAAATGTACAGTAGGTGATGAAGTGATGTAGGCTGTTGTTAACTACGTTTGTGTAGGGCAAGATATGTAGGGCTACATGTCATCGGTATAGACCAGCCGGGTGGAAATATTTGCAAGCATATAAGAGGACGTACTGCTCGCGTGGTTTAAGACTCATGCCAGACACAGATCGGGAGGCAAACACGCTACCACAAAGCCACGTTGTCTCCGAGTTAGTTCCGATCATCCGTTTAGTCGTAGATTATTCCTCTCGACTTGGCTTGTGCTGGGAGTGTTGTCAGCGTCGGGTTTCGCTACACTTCAGCTTAATTAACACGACCTTCTGTTATTTTATTCAGGTTTGTGGTCTGTCTCTTTCACTCATGCTGAAAATTCTGCTGGCGTCTTTTGTCTGGTATAAAATAATGAAAGAGTGTGCGTCTTGTCTTTTCTCATGACCTCCGCGGCAAATCGTGTGAATGTAACATCTCTCTTTGTCAATTAAGTTAAAATTACCGGTACCCACTTTCTCAACGCTCTGTAAAACTGTTCTCTGTCTGTTTTTCGGTAGGCTGTGTGTCTTTGAAAAAAAAAAAATCAGTCCTCCAAAAATTTCTCTCCCTATTCTGTAACGACCCCACCTTTCTTGTTGACGTTGTAATGTACGATAAACAGCCATTCCACAAAACTTAGTTAAGTAGCTGGGACCTTGAGGATCATTTGTTAGATTAGTTAGATTTATGATGTAGCCTATAGATGTAACTTTCCCTGTGAGGCGAGAAATTTGGGTTGATCCAGGGGTTGTATGTGGAAGGTTTCGACGTAAAGCTTGACGCTCACTGCAACTTTGTAGACCTGTGGCGTGTTGTTACGATTCAGGCTGCTGTGTGTACCGGGAGGAGTATTAGCTGGGATGTAGTATGTGGGTATTAGCTTGTATTAACACATTGTGCATAGATGTAATGTTCTCAGTTTTCGTTACTACCTAGGCCCTACGGGAAACTACTGAAATTGATCGGAGTTTTTCCAGTACTAGTGATGAAACTCGGTACTAGGAGTTAAGAGGGATGAGGGAGAGAGAGAGAGGGTGATATTCCATTCAATTCCATTGCGTTGTTTCTATTTTCATCTCGCTATCTCTGGACGATTTTATTTAGGATGAGCTTTGAGAACCTGAGGGGTTAGATAAAGGCTCCATTAAACCCTTCACTACTAGAGGTGTCCTCTGAGATGAATAAAATCGTCCGGTGACAGCAAGTACGAAGCAAAAGAACTAAAAAAAATCATGGTAAGGACGGTTTTAAGTGCTTGAGGCCTGGTACCTGTATTTCGTTTTATTAGTGGCAGACGATTTTATTTGGCTCTTAATATTGAAGGAGACGATGAAAGCAGCACCTAGCTCCTTAAATTCAGAGTATCAGAGCTGAATAAAATCATCTGGAGATAGTGAGGGTAAAATTAAAGAATAGGGTCAGAGTAATGAATGTGTTGGTGGGTTGGTCCATGAAGCGGCGGCCAGCAGAGTTGAAAGCTGAATAGCAATAATATAAGGGGAAAATAACGCCACGAGAGTGAAGATGCTGATGAGTTGGTACATGATGTTCCCAACCTCCTCCCTCCTCCATCCCATCCCCTGCTCCTCAAAGAATCGTCCAGTGTTAGCAGAAAAAAAAACGGCAAAAAACACGTAATGGTAGTCAGGGTGCCCGTGGGTTGATGCGTGATGCCCCGTGTTGAATAAAATCGTCCGGTGGTAGCAAGAATAAACGTGACGAAAAGAAGCCAGTGTAATAAAGGTGTTAGTGAGTTGGTGGGTGAGGTGTGTGCCGGCGGAGCTCTCAGTTGAATAAAATCGTCCGCTGGCTGGAAAATAAAAATGAAAAGAGAAAAAATACACAATCCAAACTCGCCATGGTAGTTCGGGTGTTAATGGGTTGGCGGGTGAGGTGTGGCCGGGCGGACTGTTATGCAGCGGTGAGGCGTGATGCTGGATGCACATTACGCGCAGCTGCCTCTCACCTAAAAATGATAAAAAATAAAAGATAAATAGATAAATGAAAAAAGTGGAGTGCTCTTTTACCCAACTGCAAGAAACCGGCAGTGAGCGGGACTGAATGTATGAGTATAGAGCTTTTGTTTACTTGATCGCCAGGTGTGCTCAGGTAGACTAACATTCAAGTGTCCGTATTCTCGTCAGGTAAAGAAACTCCCTGGCACTTCGTCCTAAGCGATTTATTTTGCTTATTACACTTTCCGTTCTCTTCTGTGTTTCTCAAGTCTTTCTAAAATCACCATATTCTGCATAAAAAAACATACAAAATTATATTAGCCGGCCGTATCCTAAGATAAATCGGTACGGAAGAGGTGTTAGTACAAAATCATATTAGCCATCCCTATCCTAAGATAAATCGGTACGGAAGAGGTGTTAGTACAAAATCAATTAGCCAGCCGTATCCTTCCGGTGGATTTTAACCCTCTCATGCTGGGAACACCTCTTGTACTGGCATTAGCTATTTTCCGGGTAACGCTAGACGATTTTATTCAGCTGAGAGTGAGTCATAGGAGCCTGAATGGTAATACTGTCATTATAGCCCAGCCCTTCTTATGCTTGGGAGGACTCCAGCATTCTGTTCCAGCTAATACCAGGTGATTGAGGTGAGTCGGATACGCTGAGTGTTATTGTACTAACCGTTGAAAATGCTGTGGTTAAAGATTTATGGAATAATGGGCACCTTTGGCCACCTGTGATTCGTTATGTCGTAATAATAAAAGGGGGAACAGGGGTCGTTAGGTTCCGGGTTCCAGCCCTTGTGCCGTCGCTGTAAGCTATGGGGCAGGTGGGTCCTGTTGATGTTCACTGCCAAGACTGTGGGGGAAATGGATTACTAGTTTGTGTAATTATAATATATACACACATTGTGCGTGTGTGTGTGTGTGTGTGTGTGTACTTGACGGAGCTGGGTCATTGCCAGAGGTTGAATACTACTGTTATATTATGGCAACTGAAATTTGTTGAGCCTTGGTTAGGCTGCTAGTTAAGTCGACCCTACAGTCTGACCATACTTGATCATCAGGTGAGATGAAAATGTGAAAGATCTTCACAGAGTAAAGCAAACACGTTATGCACATGTATTCCCTGCAAAGCGTAAGGCAACTAGACTTTTGTGGAGGAAAGCCAGGGACATCAGATTATCCTTTCCTTGTAGAACTTTGTAAAATAAATGCAGGACAAACATCCTATTATATGGTCAACAAATGGATGCCAGGTGGTGTAGGAGGTCAAGTCGGTTCAACCGGTTGTTGCCCATATTGAACTAATCGGACGAATGGTTAGTCACATACTGCCACTCAGGGAAAAAATACAGCTGGACATTCTTGCCTTAAATGTCTAGATTGAGTATCCTGGCTTCAGGCTGATGGGCAGTAAAGGATGAGGTTATACGGTAATACAAGGAGAAAAATTATTTAACTTATATTGTACTGTATTCCTTTGTTATTTGCTCTGGTCTTTTTTCCTCCCCAAAGGCAGTATAGCCTATTAGGCTATGTAGGTCAGATAGGCTTGGCGGATGACGATATGAGATAAGGTTAAGTATGGTGAGAAGGGGTGGATAGGTTTAGCTGGCACAGTTAACTCACCGACATGTGGAAGTGTCGGGCAGGGCAATAGAAATGGCAGTGGTGTAACAGTGTTCCTTGGGTGATTGATGCGGCGATATCGTGCGTGTGGAAGGGAGAGTTTCACACCGGCGCCAGATCACTTGCCCTTCCACATGCTTGCAGATGTCCGCGAATTAACAGATCGAGATGTAGGCGACAGTCCCTTCAAAAGATGTCTATTTTTTTTCCTTATTTTGATATACTGGACGAAATTGTTGAAAATATATAGTAACGACTCTTGTGTGGGCATGCCTGCTATAATCAGAGTAATACAGCATATGGATGTGAAATACACTGTATGTTCGCAGATATGTGGCATGCGGGAAAAATGAAGAGCAACATTTCCATTGCAAAGTTATCAGTCAAGGGATAGAGAAACTGTCTGGGACGACGGTACATAAGAGCTATGTTTGATGGAGAAATTTAATTAACACTCTCAGGCTTCTATCTCTTTCTGGTAGCTAAACAACGTCTTGTAGTTTTGATTGAAATAAACTACTCAAATTGCCCAGACCATGAGAGGGTTCATAGTGAGTGATAGGTTCCCATGACCCACTCTTAGGTAAATACAGTCGTTTGGCGTTATCTGGAATAAAATACTAGAGCTGTTCCAACCACGAGTGTGTTAAGCTGACCTAGATTTGTGTGATTTCAGTTGGTGTATGGCCTTGTACTTTTTACCGTGACTGATGTTGAAGGTCGGGTAGGAGTGGCGGATGGTGGTAATTGTCATGACACACTGCAATCACTACCGCCATGTGCCGCTGTTGACACCACCACTAACCTCATACCCTCCCCAGGCTCACATCCTCCCTCTTCCCAATCTCATTTCCCCCATCCCAAACTTACCTTCCCACCTCAGCCTCATTTTCCCTGCACGCCATCCTTATTTCCCCAAGCTCACTTCACAGCTCATCCTCTCCAAACTCACTTCCCCGAAAGTCATTTCCTTTCACCCACCCAACTCATTTCCTCCCCCTCACACCACTTCCCCCCGCCTCTTCACACACTTCCAACTCATTCTGTTTCATTCGCCCAACTTACTCTCCCCCATTCCCAACCACCCAAGTCTCTCCCTTCCTACCCCTTCAACTCACTCTCCCCCCCACCCCTCAACTCCCACCCTACCTTTTCCAACACACTCCGATCCCACCTTCCCCAGCTCACTTTTTCTCCCAACCCACCGAACTCACTCCCACACTCCTCTCTCTCTTTCAACCCCAGCTCTCCCTTCCCCCAGTTCACTCATCCCACCGCTACGGGTGTCCCTGTTAAAGGTGGGGAAAAAAAAATACTGCTACCCTCGTACTCATAGGCCCGTATTCTCGTCGGGTAAGGAGCTCCCAAACACCTCTTCCTTTGCGGTTTATTTTTGGATACGGCTAGTTAATATCCTCATGTACGTTATCTATGCAGAGTATGGGGACAATAGAAGGATTTATATAACACATGATAGGACAGTAAAGTTTAATAAGCAAAATGAATCTCTTAGGAACAGGTGTTAGGGAACTTCCAGAATACGGCCCATAGTGTGTACCGTGCACCAATATTCCAGGCATTCCAGGTACCGCGAAGTGCCTGTCGCAACTATGGCTGCGTGTTTCTGCTTTGGACATATGGTTAGTGTTTGTGTGTTAGCCGTATTATATTCACTAACACTCAGCGCAGGGTAATAAAGGCGACAGTTTTCCTTTTCCTTTTATATTTTGTTGAAACCTAGTCCTCTGCTTGTGGTCAGTTTGCATCCTCATCCAATATTACGAGACATCTCGGTCTATTAACCCTTTTCAAGCCGGTGGTTGCAAGAATAGACTATAATAACTAACAGAGGTAACGGTACGTTAATGAGACTTCTTTTGCTAATGTTTTGTGATAAGAGTAATGATATATTTGTCGAGTGATTAATCGTATTATTTCGTGGATTAAATAAATATAAAGCCAGGAAAAACAAAAATCAAATATACCGTGGAATAGTAAATGTTTTCTGCTTAAGTTTTTACCTTCCATTCAGACAAATCTTTTTAACCTTTAATTCAAGTGGTTCCTCATAACCTGAATAAGTAAATTCGACTTTGTAGCCAGGTATTAACGTTTTGTCGCTCGTAATTCCCCCTCCAAACATCAGACGATTTCATTCAGCTGAGAATGAGTCAAAGGAACCAGAATGTTAACTCTTTCAACCCGAAGACAGATTTTTAGTTTTCATGTTACCTCCAGAGAGTTTTTTTCAACTTAGAGACTTCGAAGTAGAGGCCTTGGGTATACCTTTCATTACCCACTTCACTACTAGAGGTTTGTTTGTGAAGACTGCAAGCATAGAGAAAAGGAACACAAGATTCAAGGTGTTACATAAAACTTCCACTCCAAATTACCACATTATCGGTCCAACATATATGACTCCACCGTACAATCAGAGTGGCAGAGTGACGCCATTACTTCTGAGGAAATAACTCAACACTTGTATCCTTTACCACTGTCATCGGTTCACCAGCATCTCTCACAGATAACAACCAACATCAGAGCGACGGCTTCCTAACCTCCACAGTCTCATTCCTGTCACCAGTCACTGCCTTGAGGGGCTCTATTTAAAAAGGCCCTTAACCCTTTTTAACAAGATGCACGTCTCCCTAACAGTAACTATTATCACAAGCAGTTTTCTTTTGTGTATTCAGTTAGCTTGGTGGTGAGGTATATAGTAGCTTTATGAGTGAAATTAAACTTGTACAGCTTACAAGTAATCTTTGACACAGCTTAAGCTTAGGAACATTTATAAACACGTCCTCGGGTCTCTGCCCCCTTTCTCTTTGATGCACTTTCTCGCTCACTTCCTCAATCAGTCTGCAAGCATAGTTTTGGCTGATAGACTGCACGGGGTCTTGGTTGGAGTGTACGCTCCTAATCTGTATGGTGACTACTGATTGAGTGATTAGAGCGCCGGGTTGAAGTGATGGCCATGCATGGATTCGATTCTCCAAGAGGTGACTGGAGTTTTTTTTTTTTCGATTATATAATGCTGTCTACCCTTAAATGTGGTGGACTGCTGTAGCCTAAACCCGGGACCCCACAACTCGAATGGCGTAAAATGGGATTGGCTGTTATCGTCTTTTATCATTTTTTAAACACTCTGACTTGTTCATATTGCAGCAAACTTGGAACTACTGGAACTGAACGTTTATTTTAAGTAATTCAGTTAGAACTTAGTAATAACAAGTGACTGTGAATGCAGGGGATGAAATGATGGTGGCAGGATTAATGTATGTCCACCGGAACTGTATTAATTGCCTGACGGCGCATCGCTTGAGGAATGGCCAGACTAACTAACCAGCAAACTAACTAACGAAATATGTAAATAACCAACCTCCATAGGCCTACGTTTCGATCCCTCTTCAGTAACAACCCCTCTTCCGTTTACACATCTTCCCTCATACAGTTTCCTTACCTCGTCTCGACCCAGTTCATCCTCCTCAGCCCCTTCCAACCATCCCCATTCAGTACGGTATGTGATGGAGTATTTTGCTGTGACCATGTTTTGCCAATTGTGATGATGGAGAGAACGGCCCTCGCCATGGTGTATCATAACTTTTGTGGTGGCGGAAGGACAGAATGCCGGTGATAATGATGGTGATTGCTGGGGGAGATTATGCAACAATGAAGTGGCATTGATAACGCTGCTAATGGAGATAGTCGAGCGGTAATTTTTTCCAGCTTTATTGGTAGCACCTTACATGGACTTAAATTTGGGTTAAATAATGGAGGTAGCTAGTACCTTGGCACTAATTAGGCTGTGGTGCAGCGGGGTACGGTAATTCAATCAACTGCAGTGAAAGTAATCTGGTATTGAGAGCACTGACATCTGTAGCACAAGTAGCCATTAGCTTACCAAATACAGCTGTAATTATGGCATAAAGATAAAGTTGAATAAAATTGAAATTATAGTAGTGCTTTAGAGAACGGTGAGAGATGAAGAGGAAATGACTCGCTTTTTGCCTTTTTTTTTTTTCTGAGCGGCGGAGCACCTGCCGCCTCTCACCTCAACATAGACGTGTAAGAGGTGTTTTTAGTTACTTACATCTTCAGTACAATAACGCTTTTATTTTCTTGTACTGTTATTACTGTCAGACGATTTATTTGTCTAAGTTAGTACGACCCATCTACCTTCCGATTAGAGAGTGGAACCATTTAGCCTACAGTGCTAAGCTATTCTTGGCACAAGGTCATAGCCTATAGGGTACAGCAATAGCCTACAGTGGTTCCCAGCCTCTCTCACGCCAGTGCCCGCCGCTGGAGCCATCTGGTTGCTTAGTTCATTAATGATCATGTCTGATGAAGTTTAACTCCTTCATTCGGATGATATGTTCATGTGATTTATTCTTGCTTCCTCCAGACATATGGCTGTTCACCAGTATAAAAAGCTTCCCAAAGCTCCAAACACACACACACACACACACACACAC
>JAGKTI010002514.1:53691-66212 GCA_018397915.1 Birgus latro
GTGTGTTTGTCTTGCTGAGTTCATATTGCCGGGAATTTATGGACCTTGCCAACAAAAACGCTGATTATTTGACATTGTGTAAAGGAGCCTCACCTCTGACATTAATTTCAACTTTAAACTGAGTGACTGGGTAGACTGTAGTACATAAGCCACACTGCTAATGCTTACAAATCAAAGATGTTGCCGGTACGAAGAAACACACACACACACACACACACACACACACACACACGGGTCGGTGGCTAAAGCATGGACGAGGCGGTATGGCTGCAGGAGGAAAGGAGGGGTATAAAATCACTTTGTCAGGGTCCCCTTCCGTGGTCCGCCCCTCCCCATCTTCGTGCGGCACATCCGTAACGCTGCTTCCGTGCCAAGTCACCGTAACCAGATGTATTAGCAACCGAACCCTCCTCCACCTCTGGCCCGTAGTCGAGAGGTCCCGGGTTCGATTCCTTGGCCATCTGAATAGTGTCACATGTACGCTAGTCTGTTCGTACTCAGGTTTGATAAGAGGCACCTGGCGCTGGATCTACGTACATACTTACAATCAGTAGCCATAACCAGTACTTCATTTACAGTTACTTTGTGAGCCCATTTATCCTTTCACATTTTTGAACAACTTTAGTACCATATCTATTCCACATTACGTCGAGATATTTGCTTTTATTTATTTATAACTGAGAGCGGGTCACAGGATCCGTACGTGTTAATACTGCCACCATTTACCGTCTCATGGTCGGGATAACTGTGGTACCGATATTCAGTTTTTGCCAATGATAGGTGATTTTATTTAGATGAGTGAATCGCACTACCCTTTGATCGTTAAATTATCCTAACCCGTTCACTGAATCCTGAGATGTTAAAATTGTGTTACCATTTACCCTTACGTCCTTGGGGTAACTGTGGTGTTCTATTCACGCAAATGACAGACGATTTTATTCAGCTGAGAGTGATCGGAGGAGCCTGAGAGCGCCAAGTTGCCATCTTAACCCGCTGGTCGGGATGGATTTCTGTAAGGTGGTTATAATCGTCTGTTATTCGCTGGAGTTAAGGCAGTCGTCTGATGCAAACCTATATAAAAACTGAAATTTCTTCGTCCCTAGAATGTTAAAAGTTCCGTCTTGAGCTAGTTAATGAGAACAAGCTCCGGTATAGGTAATATTGTGAAGTAACGTGCAGTGCTAAATGGTTTTGGAATAGGGGTTTCTTTTCCTTCTCCTTTCTTTCTTTCCTTCATGTTTGTACTTTCCTTTTCTTTATTGCTTCCCTTTCTGCTTTGCCATTGTGTGTGTATTTTGTGTGTGGTACGTATGTTTGGTGTGAGGTCAGAGCAGGTTTTTTTATAACTGTGAGCATAAGCTGCGTTAAGTGGGACTGTAGACGAATGCGAGGCAAGTGTGTGTGTAAGTGTAACTGGCTGTGCGTAGGTGTAAGTGTGTGTTTGTATATGCAGGTGTAGCTGGCTGTGAGCTGTTATAAGTGGGTGTGTGGTTTTAGTTGTAGCTTACTGTGGGTAGGTATGTGGGTGTGTGTAGGTGTAACTGGCTGTGTGTGTGTGTGTGTGTGTGTGTGTGTGTGTGTGTGTGTGTGTGTAGCTGGCTGTAAGCAGGTATAAGTGGTTGTGGGGTTTTAGATGTAGCTTTCTGTGGGTAGGTATATGAATGTGTGTAGGTGTAACTGGCAGTTGGTGGTTGTAGGTATAAGTGGATGTATGTAGACGTAACTGGTTTTGGGTGTGTATAAGTGGGTGTGTGGGTGTAAATGGTGGGGTGTGTATAAGTTGGTGTGTGGGTGTAACTGGCTGAGTGTGTGTAAGTGGGATTCATTTTGTAGCAGTCTTCAGATTAAGGAAGCATTACTGACTTAGAATGGCTTGAATATAGGAGTAAATTACCCTCTTTGAGAACGTTTACTTTGACCCATGACGAGCCTTTTCAGAATTAACGTAGGCATGGTTAGGCAAACAGGTACAGCTGAGAAACTGAACAGACCACCAAACCCCCTCCACCATACCCATCCGCCCTTCCATCCACCTCCTCCATCCTCCCACCTGCCCCTCCTCCCTCCCACCTATCCCCGCCTCCACAGTTACCTGGCAAATGATTTCGTGGTAGCTGCTTCTTTGTCACAAGTGTCACTCTCCGTTTTTCGAATTTGTAACCAGGTGTTTAACGTGGAAGTGTCCGCGGGTGTACCGTACCTGAAAGGTCTGTGTACGCTACCCCTTTTAGTCGATCATCTGTTACTTTGGCAGAATAAATTACATTAGTACATCGTTTTTTTTCCTTTTTTCTTTCATATCTAGCAATTATTTTACTACTTAATAGCTCAGAATTTAATATCGAGAGCTAGTTTTCTGTCAGGTGCCGTTAAACACCTACGGCCACTCACCAGCCTTCCCTGTCCCCATACTCTGGCCCGGAAGTGATGTCTGTGGCGGGTTGTGACGTCACGGGGGAGGAGGAGTTAGAGCCGGAAGCGGAACATCCTCAATGAGTTATCACATAGTTTGCAAGCAGGCAGTTGATACAAGCAATTGCCTTTACCGTTCAAACTAACAACCAGGCGCTCTGATTTATGTTCTTTCTTGTAACTCGTGTGTCATTATTTATGTGTGTTTTTTGGCAGTATCCGAATTTGTGTTTTTGTGGTGATGCAACAGTTTCGGTCAGAAATATTAGTATCATCATAAGTTTTTTCCAGTATTGAACTCTTTATACTCGACCGTGGCTTGAAATCGCCCTGTCCTTAATGTCGTGCTGTAGCAAGAGATGAAGACTACAAAGTGATGCTGGTCACGTAATGCCATGGAGAGGATGTAGAGCCGTAGTATTGTCTTATTCTGGCACTGAGCTACGTGACTAAGCTGCAAAAGGACGACAATGTAGGCCAGGGTACGGTGAATGATCTGTAATACAGAGCATGATGGTATAATTAACCCGTCAGCTTATATCTTGGACGAGATGCTTAGTAAGTTATTAACTCGTTGTTCGTGTGACTCACTCAGATGAATAATGTAGTCCGACTTCAGCTGTAATAGAAGACTAGAGTTGTCTCGATCATGATAGGTAAATGGAAACAGTATCGACTCTTCTCAGGCTCTGTGGTAAGTGTCACTCTTCTCAGTCTCTGTGGTAACAGTGTCAACAATTCTTAGGCTCTATGGTAACCGTGTCAGCTCTTCTCGGGCTCTATGGTAACAGTTTGGGCAGCTCAGATCGATTTCAATTGTCAGATGCTGTCAGGTCACGTCGGGTCCATTACGATTCAGTTAGTCATTAAGGAATCGTGTCAGATGAGGTGACATCCAGTTGGGTGTGTGTCCTTCTCTTCAGGCCATTTCACATTGAACATACTGATGCCAGTTGAGCTCGTTTAGATAAGTAAAAGAATCCATGCTCATAACATCATTTGCATCCAGATGATTGTTTTCGAGTAAGTTTTAAGCTGTTTAATTATTTTATTCACTTAACAATGTATAGTCAATTTTGGGTATATAATTTAAGGGAATGGGTAGACAGTAGAGTGGACAAGACGGTTGCATGTAAAGATAGGCGTTATAGGTACGCTAGCAAGGATCAAGGCATGTAGAGGTGTATGGTATGTAGGAGGACTGCTGGGCCTTGATAGCCGGTCCAGAGTCGGACACAAATGAAAAAAAAAAAAGGCAAAGAAAATTCAAAATTTTTAGGGGTGGGGGAAGGGGGGGGATGAAAATATGGGTAGGTGGGGCCTTATGGGCTGAAACTGTGGTGGTGATGGGTTGAGGCAGGAGGAGGGGGCACTGTGGTTTAGATGGTAAACATTTCTCGTAGGGAATCAAAAGCAAGAAGTGAGGAGGAGATTAGGTGGGATGGGCTGACGGTATGAACGGGATCGGCTGAAGGTGTGAGCGGGATTGGTTGGGACGGTATCGAGTGGTGAACCATGAAGTGGGGAAAATATCGTGAGAAGGAGGGAGTTATAGCTCGGTCGGTAAACTATAAATCAAAAGATTATTAACAGAAATCCCATGGAAGGAGAAGAAAGTGATCTGGGCAGAATGGATAGGGAGGGTGGTAGGTGATGGGGCTGAGTGAGTGCAGTAACCTTTTTCAGGCCAGGCATTGTATGAGGGATGATGTGGGCAGTGGGGAAGTTTACTCCAAACCACAAATTTCTGGAGATTTCATGTGGCTGGTGGAAAAATGAGTAAGAGTAGACGGAGAGGAGTAGGAGGGACAGGCTAGGATTGCAGTGGGTGGTGATAGGGCAGGCCGGGGGCTTTACACTCTGACGATGGATGATGCAGGTTAACCAGTACTGATGTGCCGAAGGTTTGTATCCAAATTTCCTTGTAAAAAAGTAGAAAAAGAAGACGAAGAAAACTCGCGCCGCTCTCATTTGGCTACCCTTTGGCACAGGTATATGTATATGTCATATAATCATTTGGGAAAGGGTTAACAAACGTTTGCTTCTGTTTGTGTTGAAAGCCCTTGCAAGTACATTGACACAGACTCATCTCCAGTGCTGTTATTTCCAGCCCACGATCCCTTCCCCCTCCACACACACACACAAACACAGGGCAGGTCTTCCCTCCACCAGCACCGCGCACTGCCCTCACATAAACAACTCTCTGTACGGGACCTCAACATTGGACAACCCACAGCCGTGTAATTTCATGACAGACCGTGGAGAAGGGAGGGAGGAAAAGTCATACGGCAGATAACAATAGGAACAGGCGAGGTACACGGTATTTTTCTGTGGCGTTCCCATGGTCACTTAATACAGAATGGTGTCCCCCGGGTGTAATTTTAGGGTTCTGTGTTTGTTTCTGTATTTTAATGTGGTTCACGTTTTATTGCACCAGGGGTTGTTTGCTTAGGCTTCACGGTGAGATATTGGTCCGTACATTGTGCCTCTCTGTCGTGTGTGGGTGGGGGGACGACAGTGTTTTTCTGAGGAGTCATAGACCATTATTTACCTCATGAAATTGGTAGCCAGTCGATTAAACATACAGTCAGCGGAGGTAAAAACGTAGACACATTACAGCATAAACAGGGTTATGGAGAACAGAATATAATGCGGGATTGACACGGTAAACCCTAGTCGTCACTGAAACACACTAGAATTCTTCAGGTAGCGGCAAGAGGTGTTTAGCTTATGGGCCACTTGTATTTCTTTTATATTTCATTTGTCACATTTTACTTCAGGTATTGTTAATTATTTTATTGGCATCCTGCCTTGTAAGTCATATCAGCCATGGTTACGCCCTGTCTGGGCAGTCATTTACGTTAGTATTGATTCATTAAGGACAGTTTTTGGCCATTTAGGTTCAGTTATCTTCATTCATTTATTGTTATTTTAAGTCCTTTGCGTCCAGTCCGGCTCAGATTAATTCACGATTATTCAGGATTATTCTTGTTTATCAGTGCCACTTTAAGTTGAGTCTTGCCCAGCACATTTGTCATGGTCGTCGGGTCATTTAAGGTCAGGTGAGGATAAGTGAGATTAAGCTAGCTCTATTCACTTTTATGTAGGCCCATTCGGTTAATTTAGATCCATTCAAGATATCAGGTCCATCCAGCTCCCATTTGGCTTATTGAGGGTCGTCACAGCCAGTCGGATCCAATTAGACCATCCAGTTAGACTATTTCAGTTACACACACAACCATTCAGATAGTTTACATCTATTTAAATAATTCTGGTTCATATCAGCCATATTTAGTCACAGGTAGATCAATTATGGACTTCTTTTTAGACAGGTTAGGTCCTATCAGGTTACTCTAAGTTGATTTAGGTCAATAAGAATCGGTTCAGGTATGCCGGTGAAGGTGTGTGCCAAAAACCAGTCCTTGCCCACCTGTTCCGTGGTTGAGCTACG
This sequence comes from Birgus latro, assembly GCA_018397915.1. Lineage (NCBI taxonomy): Eukaryota > Metazoa > Arthropoda > Malacostraca > Decapoda > Coenobitidae > Birgus > Birgus latro. Next base: position 59,555 of record JAGKTI010002514.1, read on the forward strand.
TTGATTGAGGTCCTTCAGTACTGGGTGGAGTGGGCAGGGTGGGCTAGAAGGTGGTGGGTGGTGGGGTAGCCTATATATTTTGTGTGTAGGTCGGATGGTAGTCGGGGCACCACATCAGAGCAAAAAGTCATGGGTGTGGGAGTAAATAATGGAGGGGAGGGCCTAAGATGGTGCTGGGTGGTGGGGTAGGGCAGGATGAGTACACTGTGTGAAATTGGGCTCTGTATGCGGTTCGACGTTGGCGGTCAGAAGCTGTAAGTGACATATTTAGAGAAGAGTAGAGAAAGGACCGGGTAGAGAAGGACCGGGTGGATGGAGAAGTGTGGGCGAGGCGGGCTACGATGGTCGTGGATGGTGTGGTAGGGTGAGGCTAATACACCTTGTGAAAATGGACGGTGTCGGTTGCTCGTTATAGACGGTACGTGGCGATTTAACCTTTTCTCCAAGCAGAACAGCGTTAGGATAATAGGGCGCTCCCTTATACCTGACGCCTTACGACGCACGTACGGTAGCCTAAGAGACAGCACAGACATTGCAAAAGCCACAACTCAGAGTAATACAGCAGATTAAATTATCCTAAAATCTCATATTAGAGAAACCGTAGGATAATCAAATAGAATAACATAATTGTAGCAGCTTTAATTTTGAGGACGTACCTTAGAAACATAATTTATAATTTTCAGAATTTTCTTTACGCAACGAAGCTTAGCAAAGTACATAGTTAAAATTGCTCTTTGTTGCATATTTTAAATATTTAGAACATTAACAGGCAGTATCTGTTATTCAACAGTGTACGTAGCAAGAGGCAAAGTATTATTATGGAATGACGGCAAAAATTCGACCTATCATCCGATAAAACTTAGCCGAACGTGAACGAGCAGAGTATGATGGTAGTGTTTCTGCTTCTAGACATGTGAGGCCGGCCCACTGCGGTAGAAGACAACACCTGAGCACCCGTAATCATAGCAGTTGACAAAACAAACTTCATGTTGGCCAAACCAGCGTCCAACTGTGAGTGGTCGCCGTAGTTGTAGGCTTAGTTTCCAGTGACAGGCTGATTTGGTGGCGCCTAAAATATTTCTTGATCCTAAAAGGTTTTTTGAACTTAAGCCATTCATTTGAACTTGAAATGTTCCTTGAATCTAAAATATATTCTAACTCTAAATACTTCATTAAACTTAACTATTTTGTGGACAGGGAATATTTATTTTAGCCAGTATTATTTCTTAAATGTATTTTTTGCTTGAGCTTAAAATGTTTATTGTGTTTTTAGTGCTTAAAATAATTCCCGAATAAAAAATTGCTTGAACCTCAAATACCGGTATTTCTTGACTCTTGATAGAAGTACAGATATGATTTTTGGTCCCTTTTCAGTTCCAAGTTTTGGCTGAAGGAAGCTGGAAATAATTAGCCTGTGTAGAAAACATGGGGTTAATAGAGGTATGAGGCTACTTGGGCTCATATTCTCGTCTGTTAAGGAGGCTTCCTAACACCATTTCCTTAGTGACTTATTTTGCTTATTACACCTTTCCGTCCTTTTCAGTTTTACTCTTCATTAATAACGTACAAAAGGTTATTTACCAGCCATATCCAAAAATGAATCGTTAAGGAAGAGGTGTTAGGGAGCTTCCTTGTCCACCGAAAATACGAGCCTTGATCACTCTTGGTCGCGTTCTCTTTGGGTTTCCTCCTAATCTGAATAAAATCGTCTTCAGGTAAATGCAGTGGATCTGATAACGTGCTCGAAGTTACTGTGGCTTCAGGTTCGTCGGATTGTGAACTAGAGGACTGTAGGCTGTGTCAGGAGAGAGAGAAGTGTTAAAGGATAAGTGGGTTATGTACAGTATTTTGGATAAGATGAAAAGTGTGAAATTGTGGAGTAAGACGTCAGTTGATCGAGGGAAAGAAGAGTAAACTTTAGAAGTGCTGCCTCGTAAGAGAGACTGGATATTATTAAAGTAAAAATTGGTAGCTACTTGATGAGTGTAAAAATAAGAAGAACAGACGTGGATGGCCAACAAAATTAAAAATCTTAAAAATGTACAGGAATACGTGGAAAGCGAGGTATGGACTTAGGAATGAAAAGAATTAACCCTGGATAAAAACTGGATAGATGAAGGACATTTATTTTTCGTAGTGCGATTTTTTTTTTTTTTAACTCGGCTGTCGACGGAATGGTATTTATCTTTAGGTGTTGCGTGTGTGACCTAAGATTTGTGACGCATGTATATGGTATTGCCTTAAGGGTGAAGGAAGGATTATGAACGCTTAAATGATGAAAGAATTTGTGATCCATTTCAGGAGGCACTGTTGATAGCCTGTCCTGCGATGTATTTTCATTTTTTCTTGGTTTTCTCGCTTGCCCACTCCATTGATACAAGTCTAGATGGAAAATGATTGGTGATGATGATGTTGATGTTGATGATAGCTAACACACAGGCTGCTTTCATCTGTATAACATTGTCTGGTGTTTGCTGAAATGGAAGGAACAGACTTATCCCAGCCATAAGAGTTTTAATATACGATGTCTTGTTCGGTAACGTAACGGAGCAGTATTGAAAGCAGNGAAGTGCTGCCTCGTAAGAGAGACTGGATATTATTAAAGTAAAAATTGGTAGCTACTTGATGAGTGTAAAAATAAGAAGAAGAACAGGCGTGGGTGGCCAACAAAATTAAAAAGCCTAAAAATGTACAGGAATACGTGGAAAGCGAGGTATGGACTTAGGAATGAAAAGAATTAACCCTGGATAAAAACTGGATAGATGAAGAACATTTATTTTTTCGTAGTGCGATTTTTTTTTTTTTTTTAACTTAGCTGTCGACGGAATGGTATTTATCTTTAGGTGTTGCGTGTGTGACCTAAGATTTGTGACGCATGTATATGGTATTGCCTTAAGGGTGAAGGAAGGATTATGAACGCTTAAATGATGAAAGAATTTGTGATCCATTTCAGGAGGCACTGTTGATAGCCTGTCCTGCGATGTATTTTCATTTTTTCTTGGTTTTCTCGCTTGCCCACTCCATTGATACAAGTCTAGATGGAAAATGATTGGTGATGATGATGTTGATGTTGATGATAGCTAACACACAGGCTGCTTTCATCTGTATAACATTGTCTGGTGTTTGCTGAAATGGAAGGAACAGACTTATCCCAGCCATAAGAGTTTTAATATACGATGTCTTGTTCGGTAACGTAACGGAGCAGTATTGAAAGCAGCGTTAATTTGCAGTGGAGTTGGTCAATGCTCGTTCCACTCCTTGCCCTTCCGTACTCGGGTGAGGTGGTGTGGTCAGATTGCATGCTATCTCTCTTCCTTCATTCTTCTCTCTTTTCCTTCTCCTGTCATCTCCCTTCTCTCCCCTTTTTCTCTCCCTATCCTCTCTGTTCGTATCCCTTTTCCTGTTTTCCTGTCAGATTTCCTCTCCCTCCCCTCTCCCCTCCACTCCCTTTTCCTATTTTCCCATCCCCTTTCCTCTCCCTTCCCTTTCTTCCCCCTCCTTCCCTCTATATCCTTCACCTTTTCCTTGCTTCTCACATTTATCTCTTTCTCTCCCCTTCCCTTTGTTTTCTTGGTTCCCCCCACTTCCGTCCCTTCTATGGTTCACATCTCCTCTAATTTTATTCTGTTTTCCTCCCTCATTCCTCTGATTTCCTCTCTCTACTCTGTTCCCTCCTTCCTTCTCGTTTCCTCCCCTTCCCCCCTTCCCCTCCTTCCCTTTTCCCCTCCTTCCCTCTTGCCCCTCTTTCCCTCCTTCCCCCCTTCCCTCTTTCCCTCCTTCTCTCTTTCCCCCATCCCTCTCTTTTTCTCCCTTCCCTCTTTTCCTCCCCCTCTTTCTTGTCTTTTCCTCATCCTGTCTAGTATTTTCCTTGTTCAGCATTGTATTCATGTACCGTATCCTGTGTTATGTTTTTCTCACTCTTGCAAAATCTTCCTCACTTATGTCAGACTTTTCACGTATGTATTTAATTTCTCAGTCGTCCTCGCTCATGTAAGATCTCGTGCCGTCCTCGTGCTCTGCTGTCCTCGCTAGTATTAATTTAACCTGGCCTAGAGCTGCGATCCTTCCATCTTAGTGAATGCTGAACTGTAACAAGATATTAACGCTAGAATATGATGCTAGTTATGAGTAAGTGCTGTGGGGAGGATGTAGAGCCTTAGTATTGTCTTCTGCCATAATTATTGCTACGGGAAACTTTCAGTAGAAGACCGAAAACCCCGGCCAAGTTAAGGTGGACGAACTTTGATATTTTCCTACCTGCGTCAGAGTTTCTCTTCTTTTAGCATTTACCAACTCTGATACAGTACTCGCATATACACTAATAGACTGTGATCTTGAGGGTAAGTAACTAAGTGATTTTGAACGTAAAGTATGCTAGAGACATTTCCAAGGTGTAAAGCAAGAGAGGATTTAGGTGGAAGATTTTGGACGTAGACGATTAAAAGAAAGAAAGAAAGAAAAGGAAGGAAGGAAGGAACGGTGCACACTTGGCATGCAATAATGAGACACCGCGGACGATGGCAGTTGCAAAATACCGATGATTGTACCTTACGCTGGTGGCTTCACGCTTTTTATCGTAAGGATGTCACATATTGCATTCTCGTCGCATTCCCTGGATGGTATTGTTACCATATGTACATTTAGCTAGTTGTTAATAGAATAATCTTTTGGGGGACATCACAAGCTGTATTGATCACTGGGATATCACCCTTACCACTCTTGGGCGATTCTTCTCTGATTTAGAACTGATTTAGAATAGATCAAAATACATTGTTAGAATTTAGCTACTTCATTACAAAGACGTGTTATATTATTCTTGATGTCATTAGACCTTTTATGCAGCTTCAGGGAGAAATCTTTTAGTGATGGAGTTAAGGGAATTTCTATACTACCTCCCCAGTTCGAAAATCCCTCCTGAGCTGAATAAACTCGTCTGGTGGTAATAAGAATGAAATTATGATTATCGTAATGAAGAGGTTAATGCTGAACATTATCATATTTTAACCTTTTTTCTGTTTCGTCCTAACGGTGTGTGGTAAATCCTACCCCAATAATAGGTTAGTTTTGTCGTTTTAGTTTATCAGTCTATATCTATTTCTGCCTTTCCGTCTGTCTACCTGTCTAACTGTCAATCTATTTGTCTGTCTGTCTATCTAATATAATTTGCGTGATTCTTCCCTGGTAATTATGATGACCTGGTAACAAGAATGAACCACTGACTAGCTTGACGTAAGAGTATGAGAACGTGTAAGACTTTTGGCTGAACTACTCGATTTAAAATTTGATTGCAATAACGCGAGAGTGAATGATTGCCTAGGCAAGCCTGAATCCTAACCACGGAGAAATGAGATTTTTTTTTCCTAGTCTCTACCAAACCTTTCTCACAGTCACAGGTGGTTATAAAGAGAAGAACCAAGGCTGGTGGTGGTGGTGGTGGTGGAGTCAGTGTGATATGGCACTGAGGCAGAAAATTGACTTGATTTGCATCATTAGGTCATGACCCTGTGTGGTAAGGTATGACTCATTCCTCAGTTAGTTGGAGGCCCCGCCCTGCCCTGCTACAATCAGCAAAAGAATCAGGGGAAAAAGTATATAACGAATAGGCGTGGCGAGCAAATATATATATATAAAGAATACAAGGCTGAGAACCTGCAATACTTTACCTGCCAACGAATACTGAACAGAATGGAAGGAAAATTCAATATCCGTACATTTCGAGATGCTTGAAAGGCTGGAAGTCATAGGCAGGTGGGAAGGCAGACAGAGGAGGGTGTGTGTATAAGTTCAAGGAATTATGTATTTACTGATGTATAGAAATAAATTAGATAATCAGGATTGGTCATGTTCTCGGCTGCCTGTTTGTCCATTGCCAGTTCCTAGGTTTGTTGCTGATTCGTCACCAGTTTAATCCGTGGACAGTTGATCTTATTCTTGCTAACTCTTTACGGCTTTCTTTGCTGGTGAGAGATTTATATGGAAAAAAAATGATTGTGGTTGAAGAGGGTGACAGATTTGATACGTTGGCTATGTGAGGTAGACTGGCGTTCTAATCAGCAATATTACTTCACCCGGATCTCCTTGCCCCCGCTGACCCCCTCTGACCCTCACAATTACCACCAGATCTGGCCTGGAATGAAAGCAACTTCGTGATGATGTTTTAACGCCTTTCACAGATTTTTTTTTTTTTTTTAAATTGAGGATTACTCTGTATAAATTTCATGAGTCAAGATTAGTTAATTCCGATGGCGTGTGGAGACAGCAGACATAAATGCATCTAACTGAAGTGCCACGATGTTAGGGTCTGTTTCTGATTTGTGTGTGTGTGTGTGTGTGTGTGTGTGTGTGAAGTCCCTGTCAGTTTTTAACCACACATTACACCACATTAAACACCACACAACACCACAATGCACACCACACAACAACTCATTGCACACAGAACATACACTACACTACGCGGCACACCACATTGTTCTGCACACCTCACTACACCGCCCCACCCCACCCAAGTCCACCTCACAATACCCTCACACCTTTCCGCTACACCTCATCACGCCCACCCGCATTACAGCATACCAGAGCGTGCCAGGCTGATCTCTTTTTTGTATTTCGAGGTAGTCATGTACCGCTGATGTTACGGGAATGTGGTGGGTTATGTAAT